>JAVRFV010000406.1:0-54910 GCA_032716605.1 Paralithodes platypus
TCACACCCTTAACTCCACTCCCCCCCTTGCCCCAGCTATCTCTACTACACCCCACCTCTTGCCCCATCACACCCTTAACTCCCACTCCACACCCCCTTGCCCAGCTATCTATACTACACCCCACCTCTTGCCCCATCACACCCTCAACTCCTCCTCAACCCTTGCCCCGACTTTCTATACTACCCCACCTCTTGCCCCATCACACCTTTAACTCCCACTCCCCCCCCCCCTTGCCCCAGCATTATACTTACACCCCACACACCCTTCACTCCCACTCACCTTGCCCCAGCTATCTCTACCACACCCCCTGCCCATCACACACCCTTAACTCCACTCCATCCCTTGCCCCACCAACTGTCTTTATTTAGGATTTTAGGTTCTTCCATCACCAGTCTACCCCACCCCTCTCAACCCCGTTTCCTTTGGCATTCTGCCTGCAATTAATTATCGACATGATTTGTCCGAATCATGTAACTGTTGGCTAGAAACCAGATACCAGACCTACCGTTACCATCCAATATACTGGTTGACTCGTCGAACTAGGTTTGCCTCAGCGGGGTCTTATAAGAATTTAGGACGGGGGCGCCTCGTATGATTCGGGTACAGCTTCCGAAATGTTCAAGACTCCTATTGCATTATTTTTGCCTGCAACCTTATATTTCAGTTGACCATTTTGCCTCGACCTCATTTCCTGCTTCACTTTTGATTTCACCTCGCTCCAGTTCTGTCATGTACGTACCTATTACCTAGTCCTTTACTGTGCTTTCTCAATCGCTCCCAATCACCCGCCTCGCTTACTCACACACTCATCCATTCCATCTTACTTTATTTCTAACCCTTGTACCCATCCCATTATTGATAAATCATATACTCACCTATCATGTATTTATAATCTCTCACTGTATTCTATTTTTGC
This sequence comes from Paralithodes platypus, assembly GCA_032716605.1. Taxonomy (NCBI): domain Eukaryota; kingdom Metazoa; phylum Arthropoda; class Malacostraca; order Decapoda; family Lithodidae; genus Paralithodes; species Paralithodes platypus. Next base: position 917 of record JAVRFV010000406.1, read on the forward strand.
CTCCATTGTGATTACTCAGCTTTTGCACAGCTAATTATGAAAACTTGGCATTAATACGATACAGAGACGTAGGATATTCATATTTGACCACTATATAAGGATACATTAGCTGCTAAGGGATTACATTTTCCGCCAGGTAAAAACATAATAGATATGGCATACCTAGCCCGTCCCTCCCCACTCTTCCCGTCTCTCATTCACAGGATCACCCGACTCAACTATATAGCATTATAATCACTTATGCCCCCCCCTGACCTCATTGCATCATTACCTTCGCCAACGAGGATGGAGGTTATGTTTTTGTCTGCCTCCCGTTTGTCTGTCTGTAAACAAGATATCTAAACAAATTATGAACCGATTTTCACAAAAGTTGGTGGGTAAATAGGAAATGCGCCAAGGAAAAGTGTTAACTTTAAGGAGGCAATCGGTAGAGCGCACCCTTCCGCCAGTGTAGGCGGAGTTATGTGCTCTCCCGAGTGCCCCTCTAGTTTCTTACTCATATAGCCTACCCACTCTGTCCTCACCCCATCATTCTTACTTATACACCCACCACTGTCCTCACCCCATCATTCTTACTTATATATCCACCCCTGTCTCACCCCATCATTCTTACTCATATATCCACCCCCTGTCCTCACCCCATCAATCTTACTCATATATCCACCATTGTCCTCACCCCATCATTCTTACTTATACACCCACCACCTTCCTAAACCCTTCATCCTTACTTATACACCCACCCCTGTCCTCACCCCATCATTCTTACTCATATATCCACCCCTGTCCTCCCCCCCTCAATCTTACTCATATATCCACCCTTGTCCTCCCCCCATCATTCTTACTCATATAACCACCACTGGTCCTCACCCCATCATTCTTACTCATATATCCACCCCTGTCATCACCCCATCATTCTTACTCATATAACCACCACTGTCCTCACCCCATCAATCTTACTCATATACCCACCACTGTCCTCACCCCATCATTCTTACTCATATATCCACCCCTGTCATCACCCCATCATTCTTACTCATATAACCACCACTATCCTCACCCCATCAATCTTACTCATATACCCACCACTGTCCTAACCCCATCATTCTTACTTATACACCCACCCCTGTCCTCACCCCATCATTCTTACTCATATATCCACCCCTGTCCTCACCCCATCAATCTTACTCATATATCCACCCTTGTCCTCACCCCATCATTCTTACTCATATAACCACCACTGTCCTCATCCCATCATTCTTACTCATATATCCACCCCTGTCATCACCCCATCATTCTTACTCATATAACCACCACTGTCCTCACACCCCATCAATCTTACTCATATACCCACCACTGTCCTCACCCCATCATTCTTACTCATATAACCACCACTGTCCTCACCCCATCATTCTTACTCATACACCCACCACTGTCCTCACCCCTCATTCTTACTCATACACACACCACTGTCCTCACCCCATCATTCTTACTCATATACCCACCACTGTCCTCACCCCATCATTCTTACTCATATACACACCACTGTCCTCACCCCATCATTCTGGCTCATATATCCAGCCCTGTCCTCACCCCATCATTCTTACTCATATATCCACCACTGTCCTCACCCCACCATTCTTACTCATATATCCACCACTGTCCTCACCCCATCATTCTTACTCATATACCCACCACTGTCCTCACCCCATCATTCTTACTCATATACCCACCACTGTCCTCACCCCACCATTCTTACTCATATATCCACCCCTGTCCTCACCCCATAATTCTCACTCACATATTCATCGTTTCTCCTCACTCCACTCATGCTTACTCATATAGCCTAATTACTCCCAAAGCATACCCACCACTCTCACTTACAAATCCACTCCTACCCTTACTCCAATACCTTTACTCATATTCCCACTCTTATCCTCACCTTATTATACTCACTAGTATATTCACCTCCCGCCACACCCCGTCATTCCTATTCATACAGTATACTCACCCTTTTTATTACTCGTATTTGCTGTTCCCATCATCCCATCACTAACATATATCCACTGTTATCCCTTCCCATCACCTCATCACCCACATATCCACTGTTCTCCCCAACCGGAGGGGTTGGGGAGAACAGTGGATCACCCACATATCACCCACATATCCACTGTTCTCCCCAACCCCTCCCATCACCTCATCACCCACATATCCACTGTTCTCCCCAACCCCTCCCATCACCCACATATCCAATGTTCTCCCCAACCCCTCCCATCACCCCACATACCGACTGTTCTCCCCAACCCCTCCCATCACCCACATATCCACTGTTCATCCCAACCATTCCCATCACCCCATCACCCACATATCCACTGTTCACCCCAACCCCTACCTTCACCCACATATCCACTGTTCACCCCAACTCCTCCCATCACCCACATATCCACTGTTCTCCCCACCTCCTAGCACCCCATCACCCACATATCCACTGTTCTCCCCAACCCCTCCCTTCACCCACATATCCACTGTTCTCCCCAACCCCTTCCATCACCCCATCACCCACATATCCACTGTTCACCCCATCCCCTCCCATCACCCACATATCCACTGTTCTCTCCAACCCCTCCCATCACCCACATATCCACTGTTCCCCCCAACCCCTCCCATCACCCACATATCCACTGTTCTCCCCAACCCCTCCCATCACCCACATATCCACTGTTCTCCCAACCCCTCCCATCACCCCATCACCCACATACTCGCAGACTCAGATGACGAAGAGGAAATAGAAGAAGTCCGGCTCGTGGGAGACTCGATGATACGTGGTCAGCTCACAGAGTTTTGCGCCAGGGCACCTAAGACCAGGAAGCGTTTTTGTATCCCTGGTGGTGGTGTGGATGACGTAGTTGCAGCAGTTGACGAAGTATCAAAGCTGGCCCCTGCTAATACAATGTACGTCATCCACGTTGGATCCAACGATGTACAGCGAACCCGGTCGGAAGATTTGCTTTTAAAGTACCAGCAGCTGATCAAGTCGTTTAAAGGAGAAGTCATCAAGGATCATCGTCTCAGGAATCGTCCCCCGGCTCGGTGTAGAGAGCCGATTTTACAACATAGCCACCAGCACAAATCGTTGTCTAGCAAACCTCTGCAGGAAGGAGAACGTGGGATTCGTCGACACCTGGGACAATTTCTACTATGATGACTATTTATTTTCGGACGATGGAGTTCATCTGAACCAGGTGGGAGCAGCGCGTTTTGGGCGTCTTCTCAACGATGCGGTGAAGGATTTTCGGAGAAGAAATCGACTCAGCACAGGACAACCAGGAAGGAGGACCGAAGACAGCGAGGACGGCAATCTACAAAGGAATTAAATACTAATCCATCAAGAACCGCGAATTTGGATAAAGCTCCACCAACACGACCCAAATTCAAAACCGTCAGGGATAACGACCGAGGACCGAGGACAGCCATGAATGTAAATGTAGATCCGACCAGAACCAAAAATTCGATGAAAGAACGATCTGCGAGTTCTAAAACCGCAACTTTAAAGGTTTTCTATGCAAACGCTCGTAGCATACGCAATAAATTTTCAGATTTAGAGGAACTAGTGTTTACAGAAAATTATGATGTGATTGGCATAACAGAATCTTGGCTCAATACACAAGATAGAGACTTTTTAGCAGAGTATTCACTTCCCGGTTATGTAATGTGTGAGAACAGACGAATAAATAAAAATGGAGGTGGCGTTTTATTTTATATCAAAGAAAGTCTTAACCCGACCCTCGTGTCAAAACCTCAAATTGTGCACGTCTGCACATCTTTTGTTGCTAATAAAGAATAATAAAGGTACCCAAATAATACTTGCGTTAATATACAGACCTCCAGCTCAATCAGTGCAAACTGACCGAGAAATTTACGAACAAATTGCAGATGTAAGTAACTCACAAGATACCGTAATTTTTGGCGACTTTAATTTACCTGTGACCAAGTGGGGCGATACTCTTACTTCACACTCCGGACATGACTTGTATACGAACTTGCAAGAGAGTTCGCTTTATCAATTTGTTCGAATGCCGACCCGTGGTAATAACGTTCTTGACATTGTACTTGCAACAAAAGAAGAATTGATAGAGAATTTGAATGTTGGTGATGAATTCAGTAACAGCGACCATCGTACGATAACTTTCACTTTAAAGTTTACTAGTAACGAACCAAATAGTAGCATCGAAAAAGTCCCTAATTTCAAGAAAGCAAACTTCCATAAACTTAGAGCTATGTTTAAAGAAACTGACTGGAGCTTTTTAATTAACAATAACGACATAAATACATCTTGGAAGTTATTCCCGAAACCACTTACCTAAAAGCAGTGCAAGACTGCATACCATCGAAAATACGGCGTCCAGGCCATAATAATAAGCCCAAATGGTGGAATAAAGATATTTCAAACTGCCTGCTTGCTAAAAAATTTGCTAATGATTATATTAAAATCCTCACAAAATGACGAAGAACGGGTGAAATTTGTAGAGCTACGACGCAAAGCCAAAAAGTTAATTAAGCAAAGTAAAAAGACCTTAGAGTTACATATTGCGAATCAAAGTAAAACAAACCCGAAAGAATTCTATAGTTATATCAGAAAGAAAAAAGTAGTTACTTCAACTGTTGGACCGTTAGTCGATGAAAAAGGAGAATACACCAAAGACGAAGTACAAATGAGTAATGCCCTCAATACCTTCTTTGCATCAGTTTTTACAACAGAAGACCTCAGTGATATCCCTACACCATCGCCGATTCAGATTGATAATTCAGATGTTCTAAGCAATATCACCGTTACAGAGAGAGAAGTATTGAATTGTTTAGATAAACTCAAGGTAAATAAAACGCCAGGACCTGATACAATCTCGCCTAGAGTTCTAAAGGAAGCTAAGAATGAGCTCTCCAAACCACTGACATTACTATTCAATAAATCCTTGGAGTCTGGAACTATGCCTGATCAGTGGAAACTAGCCAACGTAACACCGATATTAAATAAAGGCAGCAAATCCCTACTCAGTAACTATCGTCCAATTAGCTTAACCTCAGTTGTATGTAACATGCTAGAAACGGTCATACGAGACAGACTCGTAAATCACTTAGACGGAAATAACATACTTAAAGATAATCAACACGGCTTTCGTAAAAAACGTTCCTGTTTAACAAACCTCTTAGACTTTTTCCACGATATCCTCAACCCTCTACGATGAGAGTAAAGCTGTAGATATTATATACCTTGATTTTCAAAAGGCCTTTGACAAAGTTCCCCACAAACGTTTACTGCTAAAACTAAAAGCGCATGGAATACAAGACGGTGTGTTGAAATGGATAGAAAATTGGCTCAGCAACAGAAAGCAAAGGGTAGTCATAAACGGTAAGGCATCTAAATGGACCAATGTAAGTAGCGGGGTACCCCAGGACCAATTACTAGGACCAATTCTCTTTCTAATTTACATCAACGACATAGATGAGGGTCTCACCTGCACAATCTCAAAATTTGCTGACGATACAAAAATTGCAAATAGCGTACTCTCAAAAGAACAAGTTGACGATATGCAACACAATCTATATAAATTTGTCATGTTGGGCCCAAATTTGGCAAATGAGTTTCAATGCGGATAAATGTAAAGTACTACATGTCGGATACCTAAATGAGAAAGCAAACTATTCGATGAATGGCACTCAGCTTAAGAATGTAAACAGAGAAACTGATCTGGGAGTACAATATCGAGTAACCTAAAACCGAGTCAACAATGTTCAGAAGTTGTTAAGAAGGCAAACAAAATAATTGGCTTTATAGGCAGGTCATTTGAGCATAAATCCAAAGAAGTTATCCTAACCCTTTACAATTCCTTAGTCCGCCCTCTTCTGGAATACTGCGTTCAATCCTAGTGCCCTTATTACCAAAAAGATATAAACAAGCTAGAACGAGTTCAACGTAGAGTTACCAAAATGATACCTAGCCTAAAAGAACAAACCATACGAAGAGCGTCTTAGAGAATTAAATCTATTTCCTTTAACCCAGCGCAGATTAAGAGGCGACTTAATTCAAGTGTTTCAAAATCATCAAAGGCATCGACAATATGAACTGTAGTAAGTACTTCACTATCGACCAATCTAATTACACGCGGGGAAACGGTTGCAAAATTATTGGTAAATCTTTTAACTCGCACGAATCTAAGAATTTCTTCTTCAATCGAGTTGTCAACTTGTGGAATGGGCTTCCCCGAGACGGTATAGACTGCAGCACCGTTGATTCATTTAAATTCCGCCTAGACAAATATCTCGCATCAAACCCGCGACTGACTGCGTTTGTAAATGAATAACTTTATCCTCCCCTCAGTTACTAACCCATATGTCCCCTACTAACTTCCTATTCCTGCCACGTTAGTGGCAGGGCAGTAGTTCCCTTTCCAATGTTCCCTTACCCACTCTAAACCACTGTTTGGACACTTGATCCTCAGTGTTTTGGAGGACAAGCAACCTAGAAGGGTCACTAGACCTGTTGTTGCTTGATTTCCTTTGTACTCCTTTGTACTCCTTTGTACATATCCACTGTTCCCCCCAACCCCTCCCATCACCCCATCACTCACATATCCACTGTTCACCCCAACCCCTCCCATCACCCACATGTCCACTGTTCTCCCCAACCCCTCCCATCACCCCATCACCCACATATCCACTGTTCCCCCCAACCCCTCCCATCACCCCATCACCCACATATCCACTGTTCACCCCAACCCCTCCCATCACCCCATCACTCACATATCCACTGTTCCACCAACCCCTCCCATCACCCCATCACCCACATATCCACTGTTCACCCCAACCCCTCCCATCACCCACATATCCACTGTTCACCCCAACCCCTCCCATCACCCACATATCCACTGTTCACCCCAACCCCTCCCATCACCCCATCACTCACATATCCACTGTTCTCCCCAACCCCTCCCATCACCCCATCACCCACATAACCACTGTTCTCCCCAACCCCTCCCAACACCCACATATCCACTGTTCACCCCAACTCCTCCCATCACCCCATCACCCACATATCCACTGTTCTCCCCAACTCCTCCCAACACGCACATATCCACTGTTCCCCCCAACCCCTCCTATCACCCACATATCCACTGTTCCGCCCAACCCCTCCCATCACCCACATATCCACTGTTCCCCCCAACCCCTCCCATCACCCCATCACCCACATATCCACTGTTCACCCCAACCCCTCCCCTCACCCACAACCCCACATATCCACTGTTCACCCCAACCCCTCCCATCACCCACATATCCACTGTTCACCCCAACCCCTCCCATCACCCCAACACCCACATATCCACTGTTCACCCCAACCCCTCCCATCACCCACATATCCACTGTTCACCCCAACCCCTCCCATCACCCCATCACCCACATATCCACTGTTTCCCCCCACCCCTCCCATCACCCCATCACTCACATATCCACTGTTCCCCCAACCCCTCCCATCACCCCATCACCCACATATCCACTGTTCACCCCAACCCCGCTCATCACCCCATCACCCACATAATTAACTACTGTTCCCCCCAACCCCTCCCATCACCCATCACTCACATATCCACTGTTCACCCCAACCCCTCCCTCACCCACATATCCACTGTTCAACCAACCCCGATCACCCACATATCCACTGTTCACCCCAACCCCTCCCATCACCCCATCACTCACATATCCACTGTTCCCCCCAACCCCTCCCATCACCCACATATCCACTGTTCACCCCAACCCCTCCCATCACCCACATATCCACTGTTCACCCCAACCCCTCCCAACACGCACATATCCACTGTTCAACCCAACCCCTCCCATCCCCCCATCACCCACATATCCACTGTTCTCCCCAACCCCTCCCATCACCCCATCACCCACATATCCGCCTTAGGGGGTTCTTTTCCCCTGCACAGCTTCTTGCTCTGTACAGGGGCATAGTGCGCCCTTGTATTGAGTATTGTTCACATGTGTGGGGAGGTTCCTCTCACACCGCTCTCCTAGACAAAGTTGAAAGGAAGGCCTTTCGTATCATTAACTCCCGTCCACTCACCAACTCTCTGCAATCTCTCTCTCTCTGCCGCAATGTTGCATCTCTCTCGCTATTCTATCGCTACTATAATAATCAGTGTTCCTCAGAGCTATCCCAGTGCATACCACCTCCTTTACGTAGGGCACGTGGTACCCGTCTTGCAACTCAATCCCACCCTACTCTGTGCAACTCTCCAACCCAAGAGTGAAACGTTACTCTCAAACTTTCTTCTACTCAACAGCTGAGCTCTGGAACTCTCTCCCAGAATCAGTCTTTCCCTCTTCCTATGACTTAAATTGCTTCAAACTCCGTGTGTCCAGGCATTTTGGCTCGAACGTCCCTTGATTTTGGCCCTGTCACTCTTTCAACTATGGGGGAGGCACTCGCTATAGGCAGTTATGCCTTTTGCCTCCCTCAATCACATAGAAAACAAGAAAATATCCACTGTTCAAACCCCTCCCATCACCCACATATCCACTGTTCACCCCAACCCCTCCCATCAACCCCATCACCCACATATCCACTGTTCACCCCAACCCTTCCCATCACCCACATATCCACTGTTCACCCCAACCCCTCCCATCACCCCAACACCCACATACCCACTGTTCACCCCAACCCCTCCCATCACCCCATCACCCTCATATATCCACTGTTCTCCCCAACCCCTCCCATTACCCCAACACCCACATATCCACTGTTCACCCCAATCCCTCCCATCACCCACATATCCACTGTTCACCCCAACCCTCCCATCACCCATATATCCACCGTTCTCCTCAACCCCTCCCATCACCCCATCACCCACATATCGACTGTTCTCCCCAACCCCTTTCATCACCCAATCACCCACATATCCACTGTACTCACCAACCCCTCCCATCACTCATATATCCACTGTTCACCCCAACCCCTCCCTTCCCCCCATCACTTACATACCCACTGTTCTGCCCACCCCCCATCACCCACACGTTTCACCCTACATAAAGCACGACGGATCACACCACGGTATAATTACTTTATACCGTGGATCACACCGTCATGGAAAGTTTAACATTATGCACTTGTATATAAATCTACCTTCACTCTCATTACCTACACCAGTGCCCATCAATATTGCTAGCAAAAGTTGTCATTCAAAATGTACCAAAATGAGTGTGTCTCCGCCTCTCTCCATAATCTACCAAAGCACAAATCCCCCCTTATCGTGTGAGGCAGTAAATAAACCTTACACCACACTGGTGATTGTGATAATGGTACCGCGGCTAACTGTTCTAGCTGAGGGTGTGAGGGTAACATGATTCCACAGTAAACAGGAGTTTTATATAACCTATTTATACATTGATTTGTATTCAAACTTCTCCTCCAGGCGTGGGCGTTTTTAATGTTCTATAGATCCGATTGCTCAACACGATGAAATCCAGAGGTCTTATTCCAGATGATATAAGAGTTGACGAGTTCAATGAGTTTTGCAACCGACTCGACGTAGCTTTGGCATTCTTAACAAACGGCGCCTGTTTGTCTCCCCGCTGGTCGGGTGCAGTTCCACTTCAGTAAGCTACATTACGTATGGCTTGCAGTATCGTGCTCGTCTCCAAATATCGGAACATACACTCTCTCTCGGCACCTATTGAGCTTCTCATATATTAGGTACTGTACTTCCCTTGACTGCATATTTTTAATATGGGAGTATCCCTGTACTGCTCATGTATTGAAAGCAACAAGGGTGTGTTTATAGCGTGCAGGTGGCCTTTGTGATATTTTACTGAAATTAAGTGCAGCACAAATTCCATCCCAATAATATTTTCCGATCAACACATCAGGATTTGAACACCAAACTTGTTTGTTACAAACTCAATAGCAAGGCAATTCCACCACTTTCTAGCATTCATCAATTTATAGTTATATCAAATGTAATTATTTTAGATTTAGTAGTTTTACAGTGTTTCTCGGACTGCAAAAAATATACTGTTGGTTCTGTTGAAGCACGTAGATTGGAAATTGATATGACCTCTAATAGAAAGTGTGATGATTTAGGTTACCACAATAATACGTGTCTTTTTGTTTCTATTGATTTTCTTGGTTATTGTGTACTACTGCCTTTATATTTTATGATAATATACGTTCTTCCTTATCATCGCATCATTCTTTTGTAGGTCGTGTGTTGTGCTACTCATATTGTTAATTTCATGTTCTTTCTTGTCACAGGTTGTTGTTATTATTTATATTATTATATATTATTATTATTATTATTTATATTATTATATATTATTATTATTATTATTATTATTATTATTATTATTATTATTTTTATTATGACGATTATTATTATTATGTGTTTTGTTATTATCTAGATGCATTTAAGCTTTCTCGTAAACCCGGAGGCGTACGTACCAGTATATCAAACCACATCCGAGCCATCAGATGTCAAATGTGTTGGCGCCCCTTCTTTTCCTCATTCTAATTAATAACATGGATGTAAACGCAAACCATTATTCTGTATTCAGATCACACAACACTATACACTGTTTCTTTTCATCTGACGATAAATTAAATCCCTTAGCAGCTACTTTCTAGGTACTTAATGGAAAAATATGAAACTACTATGTCTTTGCATCATATTAAAACCAAGTACATATAATTAGCACCATATTTCACTACATAATCTTCAAAATAACTGAGAAATCTTGATGGGAAATTTGCAGTTTACCGTGAGTTGAAAATAAACAGGGTATAGGTATTAAAATAAACACACAGATGTCTGCAGGTAGAGAGATACGTGGTGGTGTTCCAGGGGGTCAGGGATAATAACCTGCAATTTATTTAAGGGGGCCCCACCTCTCTCTCCCTCTTTCTCTGGGTTATATCCATTCGGCCCCATTCAGCCTACTGTTTTAAGACGTTTATACCCATCCAGGTGTCGATTTTTTCCTGGTGAGCAGTAGCGAACCAACATACTTTTTATAAAAACAAATTGACAGCAGGCTATATTTGTACATTTTTTGATAGAAAAATGTCTCCGGCGAAGCCGGATTACTCCATACAATGCTGGCTCGCTATCGCTCGCCAGAACAAAAATCGATACCTAAATGGGGATAAACGTCTTAAAACAGTAGGCTGAATGGGGCCGAATTGATACAAGCCAGAGAAAGAGAGAAAGGGAGAGCAAACAACAAAAGTTCCAATTAATACACTATGAAGAGAATAATTTTAAGAAACACACACATAACATAATCCATCCATGTTATAAAACATAGAGAAAGTATGAAATGTTTGGGAGAAATACTGTCTGAAATTATGCGATTCAAAGAACATAACCTGGTGAAGATTACGTCTGAAATGGCAATAGTTTGGATTCTATTAACATTGAAACACGCACTGAATTGACCACTTACGAGTTTCGTTCTATAAGGAAGTTGGAGTTGTAGACACCGATATACATTATTATTGCATATCTGTTTACTATCGTTATCTACAGCTCTAACTTCCTTATAGCCTGAAACTCGCAAGTGGTCAATTACCGATGATAATCCTCTTCAAATTACTGGTGTTCCCATTGTTAAAACTCTGTAACTTCAATTTCCCCATATAATGTTCGTGAGATTATTGAACTCAAGAGTGTACCAAATAACTTCTCCTCGTATAATTATAGACTTGACCGACAGTATTGGGAGCACTGAAGGGGAAGTATTTGTATTTTCCTCAACCCCCTTATCCTTCATGCTTACACCTATTAGTTTTCAAATGTTAAGACTTTCGCCCATTTCGTTGTCAATATTAAGACCTTTCGTACCATTTAGGTGCCAATTTGTTTTCCTGGCGAGCGATAGCGAACCTGTAATTTAGGAGGAAGCCGGTACATTTTTCTACCGAAAAATGTACAAATCTATCTCGAAGGGGAGTCTGTGGGATGTTTTAGATTAAGCTTGATTGATGTGTATGGAGCAAACTAAAACAAATTATATACCGGTAATAATACAAAATAAATACATCAATAAAATTACGACCCCTTAAAAACACTGAAGCTGTAGTTATTGGAGCATAGAGGAAAACACTGAAGCTGTAGTTATTGGAGCGTAGAGGAAAACACTGAAGCTGTAGTTATTGCAGCGTAGAGGAAAACACTGAAGCTGTAGTTATTGGAGCGTAGAGGAAAACACTGAAGCTGTAGTTATTGGAGCGTAGAGGAAAACACTGAAGCTGTAGTTATTGGAGCGTAGAGGAAAACACTGAAGCTGTAGTTATTGGAGCGTAGAGGAAAACACTGAAGCTGTAGTTATTGCAGCGTAGAGGAAAACACTGAAGCTGTAGTTATTGGAGCGTAGAGGAAAACACTGAAGCTGTAGTTATTGGAGCGTAGAGGAAACACATGAAGCTGTAGTTATTGGAGCGTAGAGGAAAACACTGAAGCTGTAGTTATTGGAGCGTAGAGGAAAACACTGAAGCTGTAGTTATTGGAGCGTAGAGGAAAACACTGAAGCTGTAGTTATTGGAGCGTAGAGGAAAACACTGAAGCTGTAGTTATTGCAGCGTAGAGGAAAACACTGAAGCTGTAGTTATTGCAGCGTAGAGGAAAACACTGAAGCTGTAGTTATTGGAGCGTAGAGGAAAACACTGAAGCTGTAGTTATTGGAGCATAGAGGAAAACACTGAAGCTGTAGTTATTGCAGCGTAGAGGAAAACACTGAAGCTGTAGTTATTGCAGCGTAGAGGAAAACACTGAAGCTGTAGTTATTGGAGCGTAGAGGAAAACACTCAAGCTGTAGTTATTGGAGCGTAGAGGAAAACACTGAAGCTGTAGTTATTGGAGCGTAGAGGAAAACACTGAAGCTGTAGTTATTGGAGCGTAGAGGAAAAGGATACCTGATATTATACTAAAATGTTTGAATATTTGTTTAGATAGAGAAAATGATTGGATTGAAAATTTAATGACTATCTATCCATTTGGATTTAATAATCAAATAAAGATAGGCAACATATGTATAGAGATGTATTAAAATATGATTTTGATAACCCTTACTTTAACTTCCCCGTTTAGAAAACAGAAGACCTGATAGACATGGTAATAGAAGACTAAATTAATTCAATACAAATATAATCAGGTCCAATATTAATCAGATTGTCAATCATTCGTATTAATTACATACACATTTCGTAATTAAGAAATTAAAAGATTCATGGAAAGGCCTACAAAAGAAAAGTTTTGCTCCTTGTATACAAAATATTCCAAACAATAATAATAATTTCGCTATTAAATTTAAGAATATAGTCTTTGCGTTTATAGGATATATTAGAGCGAATTCTAAGAAATCAATAAATAGCCCCTTAAAGATAAAGTTATATCCACTTTAAATTATTCCTCTAAAATTTTAGACAAAATTGATGTTAATAGTGTTATTAATTCAAAGAAAGTTGTATCAGATGGGTGTAAAGATTTCAAACCATTAATTGTGTATTCATATGACGACCTGTTGGATCAATTGTTTATAATTATAATAATGTTCTAGGAAATTTTTCAAATAATGATAGTGTCGGTAATAATAAATGCGTATGTGAAAGAGTCATGGACATGCCAGATAACGTAATGCATTAATTAAGTTCATTTGTAGTCCAATTGGTCATATATTAACAGGTGATGTAGAAGTAGGTAAACATTTTGTAAATTACAAATTAGCGTAGCTATGTCGCAAAGGTTTTCAATATAGAATAGGGAATAATAAAGTAACATGATTGTTTTTTCAGTGAATAAATACATCTAAAAAAATAAATTAAATTGTGTTCTGCGATGCGAGGGAGTTAGAAGCATGGTCTACATTATTAATTAAGTTAATTATATCATTTTCTCCCTAAAAATATAAATTTAATCTTTCGGATTTTGTAGACTATATTATTTTATAATAAGCTTAAAGTTGATTAAATAAATGTACATAAACATTTTGTAATCACTACATTAGATAAAGCTAACAATAACTATAGATTCACATGTAAACAAAATTATCTAGAAAACATGAACAACAAATTAGGCATTAGAGGTAACATATTACATACAAATATTTGTGGTAATTCTGTTTATGAAATTCAAAGTAATTTGATTATTGATAACTTAATTGATGAACATACTAATACAAATATAACATTTGATATTAAACTTTCTGATAAGAATAAGTGCATTTCAAAATTATACATGTTACCTAAATTTCATAAAATACCTTATAAATATCGCTTTATTACCGGAGCAAAATTTGCTACCACTAAAACTTTGTCAAAACAGGTCGTACATTGCTTAAAATACACTAAAAGTATTCATAAACGATATTGTGATACCATCACAGAACTGGCATTAACTATTATTGGAGTGTTGACAATTCTTTAGAAGTTATTGATAACATTAATAGCATGCCGAAAGTTACCTCAGTACATAGCTTCGACTTTTCAACTTTGTATACCAATTTGCCTTTAGATTTAGTATTTTCAGAACTTTGCTTTATTATAGATTTGCACTTTGACAGATTTGTTGAGAATGGTAATTATTTAATAAATGTTTATTTATATTTTAATAATGCGCCACTTAGCTCTACTCCCACTAGTTCAGCATATTTTGATAGAACTAAGCTTAAAGATACCCTTAAATTCCTCCTGTTCAATACTTATGTTAGATTCGGGCCCTACATTTCCAAACAAATATTAGGTATTCCTATGGGTGGAAATGGTAGTCCTTTAAATGCAGATTTATGCTTGCTTGCTTTATAATTTAAATATATAAAAGACTTAGTTGACAATAGCAAGAAAAATATCATCCCAGAACAATTATCACTTGCTAAATTGGTAAGTAATAATAGTAGATATATCGATGTTATTCGATATAGGTATTAATTTTTTATTTGTTATTGTTATTATTTATTTATTATAACATTAATTGTTCTTGTTATAAGAGTACTCTTTGTTTAAATCTGTTATTGCTTCTTCATATTTGCAATTATTATACTATATTTGTTTGTATCTATTCACTTTTGATAGTATCAATTGCTTGCATTTGTGATATCCTTAATTTATTTGTACTATAAACGTAGGTTATTTGTAGAGTAGTAATTGGTAGAGGTCATGTGAAGCATGCTATGCTCACAGGTACCTACCCGATAGCACAATCGTTAGCGAGTGATGTATGTATTTTTGTACTATTGTTAATATCTTGTCAAATTGCAAATTTGATTTAATACAAAATTGTAATATTAATTGTAGTTTCTTTATTCATACATAATTTAGTACAATTTACCAGAACGTTTTTTTGTCATATTTAATAGTATACTTTTACTCCATTAATTTACTTTTATGCTTCATTTTGTGTACTCCTTCTTTCAGTTCATCTATAATTATGTTTTCCCTTCCTTTAGTTTTCCCAAGTGTTTTTACCTCTCTTTCCTTCCATCTTTCATGCATTCATTCATCCTTTCCCTCTTCCTTCATCTATTCTTTCCTACTCCCTAACTTCCTTCCTTCCTTCCATCAGCTACCACCACCACCCCGTACTGTCTATACCCCCTGCGCGGCCTATAAATCACAATGTTATGGGTCGGGTTTCAAGACTGTAGGTTCATTTCGTGGTCCTTAACCTGCCTTCTTGTAGGTCTCGGCCCGGAGGAGTCACATCCACACATTTTTTCCCCTAGCAATCCTTGGTTTGGTAACTTCTGAATTAAGGTTAAACGAGTATTTGACTAACTACTGTATAGTAATATATGTTCTTTCATATTAACTATTTTATACGTTTTACCATGCTGCAGGGCTAGAGAAAGCCCTGTTTGCCTTGCTATTTTATTTTGTAATATTATTGTAATGTTGTAATTTTATCATTTGTAATTGATGATTAATGTTAAGAACGGTGGGTTACTTATTTATTTATGTTGCAAAGGTTAGTTACATTAGTTTGATACCACTTAATCAGGAGCAACATATCTTTGAGTTTTGCTTTCCTGTGTACTCTTTTGTAAAGCTGGTGCAATTGTTGGCGCAGTTGGTTCATAAGCAGAGGTTCCTGAGTTTGATTACCAAGCAGGGAGAAACAGGAGGGCAGACTTCTTACAACTCATGTTTTATCTAGCAGGAACCTGGTGAAAGTGGACATTTGTGACGTCCCATTTAGCAAGTAAACTGTGATAGCCTGGATTATCATATAGTAGCCCCTGTGTGCCAGGCTGGGTAACTAACCCACCGACCAGTACAAGTAGACTGCGGCTACAACAATGCACGTCCCCAACTATACCTTCGTGTAATTCACTTATTCACTTACTATCTTGAGGATCCTTGAGGTGTGTGTGCGTGCGTGCGTGCATATATATATATATATATATATATAAAGTTAGCTGTGGATGAGTGGTTTAGGTACAGCAGCAGGGGCAGCACCGGATATTGGATAATGTCAGAGCAGCGGTTGGTTGGTCACCTGCCTAGTAATTAATTTATGTCACCAGGATCACTAGGCCTCAATGGCCAGTGCAGACATCCTTTATTATCAAGTTTGACGGAGGAAGGGCAGACAAAAATTATGTAATATTTTATATTAATTATAGCTAAGAATCAAGATGAACGTTCACACGAGTACCGTACCTGTTAATCTCAGAAAACACATACACTCACTCACTCTCACGTTCTTTCTATCACTCTCTTTCACAGGCACTAGTTTGACTATAATAGACAAAAAGGTTGATAACTATTTATGTATACCGTACCTCTCGTTACACACACACACACACACACTCACACGTCTTTTACAGTGGACGTTTATGCTTACTTTTCTAGATCCTTTCCCCTCCCTCTGTATCTCTCCTCCCCTTCCCTTCCTGCTTCCCCCTGCCCATTATCTCGTGTTCTGCTCTGTGGGATGGAAACGAAGGAAGGAAGCTAGGGAAGAATCTTGAATAATACAACTTTATTATTATTATCACTAGTAATAGTATTACTAGT
Source organism: Paralithodes platypus (assembly GCA_032716605.1). Taxonomy (NCBI): domain Eukaryota; kingdom Metazoa; phylum Arthropoda; class Malacostraca; order Decapoda; family Lithodidae; genus Paralithodes; species Paralithodes platypus. The sequence goes on from JAVRFV010000406.1 coordinate 17,976, forward strand.
ATTGGTATTAGTATTTTATTATTATATACTGTACATATACATACTTTTTCACACACATACTGATACCATATCTAGCCAAGATTCCATCCCATGTCCGTAGTATGTTTACACAGACTTCCTCTCCAGGCCATAGCATAGTGTTTACAAAGCCTGGCTATCATTTATAGAATGTGAATAGTATATCGCCCATTTATGAACAAAAACAAAACAATTGTTGATTAAAGGTTGGTGTGAGAAACTTAAGCACATTCCAGTGAAAGGTAGTTTGCATTGTGTATTAAGTAAAACAAAATCAGACGTACTACATTGTTCACAAGTAATATACTATGTTTCTTCTCAACTGAGGGTAAATTGCAAAGTTCCCATCAAGATTTCCTAGTTATTATTAAAGATTTATAGTTAAATATGGTGGTAATTATATAAACCTGGTCTTAATATGATGCAAAGACATAGTAGTCTCATATGTTTCCAATTAATTATAGAGAAATTAGCTGCTAAGGGATTAAAATTATCGTCAGCTGAAAAGAAATAGAGTATAATTAGGTAATAGCCCATAACTAACGCCCTAGTGCCACAGTGAAAATTTTGAAGATGTGGCACTATTTAAGTAAGGTCATATGAAAATCTCATGTAATGTATCTACATGGCAATAACTGAGATGGGATCACATCTTCGTTTATGTAAGGAAAGACATTCTGTATTTTATTGTTGATGATTCTAATGGTTTTCTTTGACTTGACTGTCTATAGATAGTGTACCGATCTCTCTCTGTTTCTCCCTCACTCCCACCCTCCCTGTGTGCCTCTACCTGTGCTCCCCAAAATCAATTAACCTGGTCATTGTGGGTGTCTGGGCTCACCTCAACTCTTTTAATTAAAGCCTATTTTACCTCCATCTTTCCCCGGCGTATTAATTTCTGGCAATATTATGGGTCTGGTTTGCAATATATCTGCCGCTGGGTTAAGATTAATTATAATAGTATTTTGAAGTTTTATCACACTTGAATTTAGATTTGTTTAGACCATATTTGCCGAGAAAAGTTGCGTGAAAAAGGTGTCGTGTGAGTTGGCCTTTACCTGCTTCACCTGCCCCTGGTCACGCCCCCACGCCCACGCTCTCACGCCCTCTATTTTATTGTCCTCTTCTATGACTGTACATTATCTTTAGCTTCTGTTCTTTCACTTCTTGCTGTTTTATGTCTTCTGTGTGTCTCTTTAATTGTCCTTCTATATTTACTTTCATTCCCGGTTTTTTTTCCTTGATACCTTTTCCGTTGTCAATATATTCTGAATGTCTGATTAATTACCCTTTTTTGTCACTTTATATTATACTTCTATCTATCTATTGCCTGACGCCGTGATCCCCAAAGGGGTGGCCACGAACGAACCGCCCCCATGCACCTCTGTCCTCAGTCAGTCGACGCCCCTCCCCCAACCAGCACCGCCTTCGTTCATATACTTCCTCACTCCATCCTTCCACCTCTCTTTCGGTCTACCTCTCCCTCTCTGTCCCTCCACCTCGCTCCCGTACACCCTCTTAGTCATTCTCTCTCGCTTTCCATACGTTCCATATGGCCGAATCATCTCAAGTTGTTCCTTTTCACACTTTCCAGCACATCTACCTCCACACCACACCTCCTTCTTACTTCCTCATTAGTCTGTCTATCCCTCCATGTAACTCCGCACGCACTTCTTAGGTAATTCATTTCCACTGCTCTCACTCTTGGTCTGAGTCTCTCAACCAACGTCCATGCTTCGCTTCCGTAAGTCAATGTCGGGATTACCACACTGTCATATTATACCTACCTTTACTTTTTTGTTTTTTTCCTTCTTTATTGTTTTACTATGCCTTTATTTTGCCTCTTTGGCAACTATACTGTACACTATCTTGAGTTTATGTACTTCTATACAGTTCCTTGTTTATTCCTTCTATATATTTGTTCAATTAATCATTTACCCTTTCTATTAAATTATCTCTAGTTTTATGTCCTTTATTATCTCTCATGTGATGTTCTTCGTTTACGCTTTCTATATGTTCCCCTTCTTTGTGATGACCATATTTTGCCTTTCTGCAACTGTATATTAATTTATTTATTTTTGTATTATCTCTGTCTGTTAATTTATCGTTATTTGCTTTATCATGTTATTATTATGCTGTGTGTTTGTTTATTTACCCTTATTACCTTTCCTTTTTTGTATTGCGTGTCTTCATTTACCCTTATTAACCTTTTGTCTTATTCTGTGTTTGTTCATTTTCCCTTAACTTTATTTTCGTTATTCGGTGTATCTGTTCAATTACCCTTACTAACTAACTTTATTTTTATTGTTCCGTTTGTTAATTTAACCTTATTAACTTTATTTTTGTTTGTATGTGTCTGTTAATTTTCCCTTGTTCACTTTATTTATATTATTCTGCGTGTCTGTTCGTTTAACCTTATTGACTTTTCTTTATTATTCTGCGTGTCTGTTCATTTACACTTAATAACTTTATTTTTGTTTATTCTGTGTTTGTTCATTTACCCTTATTGACTTTTGTTCATTGACCCTTATTAACTTTATTATTATTTTTATTTTGTTCTGCGTTTCTGTAAATTTATCCTTATTAACATTATTTGTATTATTGTGTGTGTCTGTTAATTCACCCTTATTAACTTTGTGTGTGTGTGTGTGTGTGTGTGTGTGTGTGTGTGTGTGTGTGTGTGTGTGTGTGTAGACTACTTAATACAGCTTAAAGAGAAGTTTCCTTTTGTAGTCTGCTTTCATTCTCAGATTGGAGTATGTAATCCCTTCTACGGTTGCGTCATATTGATTTGATTATGGTTAATATTATATTGTACATTATTTTCTTGAGGGGGCAGAACAGGGGGATCTAAAATTAGTATCAAGACACAGTTAACCCTTTCAGTATACAATGCAGTCTAGTACATTTGACTATCCCTTGACTATTTTAATCACCGTGGGAAGGACCTGTGGGAATCATAGGTACTCATACCAGTTTCTCATACTGGTAGGTGCATATAGGCCTATTATCCAGGAGTGTATTGTTTGTTAGTGTGTGTAGACTACATAGTATTTGTATACGGACTGAATTGTCTATAAACAGAAGGTAGAGTAAGAATTGTACACAGAGTGTGTGTATGTCGAGAGAGAGAGAGTGTGTGTGTGTGTGTGTGTGTGTGTGTGTGTGTGTGTGTGTGCGTGTGCGCGCGCGCGCGCATTTGCGCGTGTGCGCGAGAGCGAGAGTAAGTAGTATGTAGAGTTGTGTGTATTTATCCAGAGGACACACTGGTATGTGGGTGGCTGTGTGTATGCGCACGCGTATGTGTGTGCATGTGTGAGTTTCCATTGTATGTGTGTGTAGAGTACATATAAGCAGTGTACACCTAGAGAGCAGTGTACACATATAAGCAGTGTACACATTAGAGAGCAGTGTACACCGGATACACGGAGGGGTAACCAAGGGTGACGGGAGCACTCTTAAAAATGGCCTGTTACCAAGTACAGTAGACTGGCTAAGGCAACACTACAGTCCACTCTAGGGTCATTAATTAACACACGATTTTATGAAGCTTAGAAGGGATATATGACGTTTGTATATTTTTGTTTAGCTAAATTTAGACGATTTTATGAAGCTTAGGAAGGATATATGGTAGCTAATATGATTAATTGAGATAGTCTGTAACCTTTTAATGGGTAGAAGTCCTTCCTAACCTGATTAAAATCGTCTAATAGTTTGCTAGAAGATATTTAAAAGGAATTCACCGGTACTGATACTATTATTTACTATAGCTTTACTTCATTACAATACAATTTTAACTCCGACGGATATCCTATTACTATTAGACAAGGATATGCACAAAATACATTAAGAAAAGAGTGTTTGTGGTCATCTATTCTGCTCTAGCGTAAGCTAACATGGTATACACACACACACACACACACACACACACACACACACACACACGATGGCGCGCATACATTCTCACGCGCACATAATATACAGTATATCGCTTTCAGAGAGAGAGAGAGAGTGACCATATATACCCCTACTATAATACCCTATACCTGGGTGACTGGCTACACTAATGACTTCATGATACCTGTGTCCAGAACCTACCTGAACTACGTCACTTTCTTTTTACTCTCTCTCTCTCTCTCTCTTTAACTCTCTCTCTCTCTCTCTCTCCCTCTCCCACACACACACACAAACACACAGTATTATGTTTGTTTGTTTTTTATTTATGCGTAGTGTACAGTATATGTACGTAAATTGGTGTAAAATATGTGTACATGTACAACGTTAATGTGTTGAAATATGGGTAATAATTCCATAGCAATAGTTTGACATTTAGGGATGGTACCGGTACTTAGGGGCATTCCATGTGCATGGAAATCAATGGGAAGAACTAGGCTATGTCAAAATTTTAGTTTTCAGATAAAACGAAAATACGTTATATTGTGCTTTTTAACAACACAAATATATTCCTCATGTGTGATTAAATATAATACCTTTAAATACAAAATATAAATTTTTACCCCTAAAAAATGGGTTTGTTTACAGTATTTCATGTTTCTCTAAGTGATACAGAACTAAACTATGAAAATACTTATAACCTATAAATGGATTGAAATAATCGATTTCACTACTCTAAATAGTAGGCTTCTTTTTTTTTCTTCTGAAATTCATAATTTTGGCCTAATTTATCTCACTGACTGCTATGCACATTTAATACCCTTTAAGAGCCACCCATAATTATTTTGATACTGTAGTTAAGTCTTGCACATGACGAGAGAGTATAAAATATAATATATACAAAAACCCACCCAAAAGTTCCAACTCTAACATAGGTTTATAGCCTGGGTTATCAATAGGTCTACACGCTTAAGTCAGGTAGTGGTATTCCAGATGACGAGTGACATCGTGAAGCGAATTATTTATTTTTTTATTTAAATTTTTATTTTTATTTTGTTTAGGGGGGAGACAAAAGGCAAAACTACCTGTAACTAAGTGCCTCCCCCAGAGTTGAAAGAGTGACAGGGCCAAAATCAAGGAATGTTCGAGCCAAAATGTCTGGACACACAGAGTTTGAAACAATTTAAGCCATAGAATGAGGGAAAGATGGATTCAGGGAGAGAGTTCGAAGAGCTCAGCTGTTGAATAGAAGAAAGATTGGGAGTATCGTTTCAATCTCGAGTTGGAGAGCTGTACAGAGTAGGGGTGGGATTGTGTTGCAAGACGGCTACTACGTACCCTATGTAGAGGAGGTGGTATACATTGAGAGAGCTCTGAGGAACACTGATTATTGTAGTAGCGATAGAATAGCGAGAGAGATGCAACATTGCGGCGAAGAGAGAGAGATTGCAGAGAGTCGGTGAGTGGACGGGAGTTAATGATACAAAAGGCTTTCCTTTCTACTTTGTCTAGAATTGCTGTGTTAGAGGATCCTCCCCACACATGCGAACAATACTCAATACAAGGACGTACTGTGGCCCTGTACAGAGCAAGAAGCTGTGCAGAGGTAAAGAACCCCTTGAGGTGGTTGAGCACACCCAACTTCTGGGAGGCCGCCTTAGCAAGAATGGTGATATGGTCCTTCCAAGAGAGATCAGAAGAAAAAGAGACACCGAGAATACTGAGCGAAGATGAAGGGATGATCTTTGTATGTAGTCCTCTGGGAGTTCATGGCGGGTAGATAGATGGAGAAATTGGGTTTTGGAAGCATTAAATGTAACAAGGTTGTCTCTTCCCCAATTGGAAATGGAAGCTAGATCAGAAGATAAGTGTTGTATGGCTTCATTACGTTTGTTTTTGAGGGATTGCTGGCTTGGGCGTTCTGAAAAACTAGTTGAGTAGTGTAAGGTAGAGTCGTCAACATATGAATGAATAGGACTGGAGGTACAGTTGAGAAGATAATTTATGACTATTAGAATGCCTTTTGTCTCCCTCATTCACATAGAAGAAAAAAAACAAAAAATTGGAGATCGGACAGAACCCTGAATCTAAGTACAGTATTAGTTACATCCCAATATCTTCCCATACAGATAGAGGAGAGAGTATACACATATATGTAGTGCCTATTTCCTTGTCTTGTCCTTATTTAAGAGAGAGGGAGAGAGCTACCATATAGTGTTGTGACAGTACTACCCTCTATATACCTGGCGACACTAATGACTTCATGATACCTGTGTCCAGACCCACCTTCTCTACCTCACTGTCTCCCACTCTCACAAAGTCTGTTACCTTTCCTTCTTTCCGATGTCCTATTTCCCTCCTCGCCAAAGACCGTCGTCCTGGGGGTAAGGCTTATGATGAAGTGTGTATGTGAGAGAGAGTGTAGTTTTCATAAATCAAATTTGTAATTGGTAATGTGCGAAAGAGGATAATATTTTCACTGCAAACTTTTTACACCACCTTCTTCACCTACAACATTGTTCATTATGATCTGCAACCATCAACTTTACAAATTGTGTAAGAGTGGTTCATGATCATGATCGTTCCTTTTTATCATTGACACCTCCTCAACTGACGATGGACACACAATTTTAAATATAAATACAGGTAGCTCGTCCATTTGGCGACGTAACTGTATTAATAGCACTTTAGGTGTTGGTTAGCACTCTGCTAAGTCACATCTACTTATTCTTACTTCTTTCTGTCCTTTTTATTCCTTCATTAATAAAGTTTATTAAAGTATTGGGGTTTGGACTCAATAGGAAATAAAGTATAACACTGACACACTGTAGCAGAATATGAGGGTACGTGGATTGGAGTTACAGTAACATGCATTGCAAACGTTTAACAACTCAGTCATCCGCCATCAACTACCAAGACCACTCAAACCTCTCTTCCTATTTCCTTCCTTCCTCCTCCTATTTTTATGTGCCTCTGCCTCTCACACCCTCCACCTGTGCTTTGTAGATTATCATCAGCATATAGCACAATTATTGGTATTGGTAAAACCTCGTCGAATGCTCGTATCTGGCATATCGGTTAGATATTGTAGATTGTGGTGATTCTCCTCGATTGGTCGAATCTCGTCAATCCGTCGAATCTTGCAAATCCTTTGATTTTCACAAAGTGGTCGAAATACCCCAAACTGGCCGACTTCAGATCATTGATATCGTTTGTTCCGTTATGCAGTTCAACATGTTCAACAACAAAAGAGTAAGACGACCAGTATTATGTCTTACGTCAGTCCGAAATTATGTTTTCACTACCAATTTATAATATGATCCTCAAGTAAATTTCATTAATTTGAATCTGGCATTAACGACTAGACTCTTTACATTCGCAAATACCGTTTTCAAATGATAATAATTGTCATCATGAGAATCAGTGATAAATGTTTATCAGCTATCTGGATTGTCGAAATAGGTTGCAAAAAGGTCATTCGGGGAATCCAAAAGGTATAGACCGTTCACTTGGTTGGCTGTGAAGGCAAACATGGGGGATACGTCATAACAGGGACAGTATAACATTGGATATAGAAAGCATGACAATTGTAGGACATGATGACATATGAAAGTAGAATACAAGGGTAATATATTAAGAGATATAATGATAACCCAGAAGGACCAAAGTAGTACACAGTCATTTAGACATAGTTTGGCAGTCAATACATATAACATGATTTATTCGTGACTAAAGACACAGACCTACTATGTTGGACCCTACCAACATTTATGGTGACTTAAAGACACAGACCTACTATGTTGGACCCTACCAACATTTATGTTAAAGCTACCGGTTTTCGTTGGGCTTGCAAATTCACCTACCAGATTGGGGACACACTGTAAAAGGAGGGGACAACACTGGAGACAATTTTGGGACACACAGTAGGAGGGGACAACAGTGGGGATAACTTTGGGACACACAGTAGGAGGGGACAACAGTGGGGACAACTTTGGGACACACAGTAGAAGGAGGGGACAACAGTGGGGACAACTTTGGGACACACAGTAGAAGAAGGGGACAACAGTGGGGACAACTTTGGGACACACAGTAGAAGGAGGGGACAACAGTGGGGACAACTTTGGGACACACAGTAGAAGAAGGGGACAACGGTGGGGACAACTTTGGGACACACAGTATAAGGAGGGGACAACAGTGGGGACAACTTTGGGACACACAGTAGAAGGAGGGGACAACTTTGGGACACACAGTAGAAGGAGGGGACAACAGTGGGGACCACTTTGGGACACACAGTAGAAGGAGGGGACAACAGTGGGGACAACTTTGGGACACACAGTAGAAGGAGGGGACAACAGTGGCGACAACTTTGGGACACACAGTAGAAGGAGGGGACAACAGTGGGGACAACTTTGGGACACACAGTAGAAGGAGGGGACAACAGTGGGGACAACTTTGGGACACACAGTAGAAGGAGGGGACAACAGTGGCGACAACTTTGGGACACACAGTAGAAGGAGGGGACAACAGTGGCGACAACCTTGGGACACCACGGGGGACCTGGGGGAGAGGGAAGATAATGATAGGACAGGATCGGGTTATGTACAGTTGACCACGTAAGTTCTGTTCCTTGTCGTGATCTTATGTATGAAAGTAAGATAGCATGGATGAATTGCGAGTGTTGCTTTATAAAATTATCAGTTGACTAATCAGATGAGTTAATCACTACATAATAACCTACACTCGTAATTCACTCATGAGGAGAGGAACAGAACTTTTGTGGACAACTACATAATTATTATAAACTATTGCCTAGGTTTAGTGAGGTTAGGTGCAGCTTACAAGTTATTTGAGGCTAGATTAGATAATGTGAAGTTGGGTTAGGTTAGCCAAGGTGAGGTTGAGTTGGGTGAGATTGGATTAGGTTATGCTAGATTATCTTAGTTTAGATTAGGCTAGGCTTGGGTTTGGTTAGGTTAGATTAAACCAGGTTAAGGTGAGATGGGTCGTTTTTCTGGTCCCCTTCTTTCTCATGTTTAGCCCCAATAGTCTTCAGATTTTAAGACGTTCGGCACATTAGTTTGGCGATTTTAAGACCTTTCACCGCATTTTGTTTGTCAATATTAAGCCTTTTCGTGTCATTTAGGTTGTATTTTTTCTGGCGAGCGATAGCGAGCATCTAATTTAAGATGAACCGGCCTTCGGCTGGGAAATTTGTCTATCGAAAAATTTACAAATTTATCTTGAAGGAGGGGGGGGGGGGTGTAAAAGCTCGATGGAGGTCTAGGGAGGAAGCTAAAAATTATAGATATAGGGGCAAATATATACGCCCATTTCGGTTACATCGCTAGGTTAGGCACGATAGACAACAATGGTGTTCCTATGTCGTCCCCCCTCCTCCCCCTTTCCCTTTCGGTAGTATAATATATTGGGCAGACCAGACAAGTTATCATTGAGGGCCACGAGTATACGGAGGGGACGACACGGGGACAACTTTGGGACACCGCGGGAGGCCTAAGGGGGGACATAATAGGACAAGCTAAGGTTACATCATACATTATTTAGTGTCCATCTTGTAGCCAGCAGCTGTGTGGAGTCTCCCCCACCATAACTATGTTCCCTGGGTAGATAATAGTATGCTGTAGATAGGACACTCCAACTATGTCATCTCCTCTCATTCTTATAGATTTTGTTTTATCATCGTTTACGTTCGTACTTTATTTATATATTTAGTTATTTATTTATTTATTTATATGCTTGTTTATTTAGTTATATATATACTGTATACTGCTAGCTATGTAGAAGCAATTAGGTAAATAAATGAAATCAATCTCCCTTAATGGATACAAATATTGACTGTTGATTAAATATATAGAGAGACAGCTGGGTAGATAAATAGATTCATCCCCCCCCACCCCCTTTGCTCCCCCTATAATAATATGTACACCTGGGGTATTGACAGTGTATCAGTTCACGTGTAAGTCATTGTGTGCGTTTACAATGGGATGTGTAAGTGTGTGAGACTGTGTGCGGCTTTCAATGTGCACAGTGGGGAGCAAGGAGAGAGAGAGAGAGAGAGAGGCTACAATAGTGACGGTAAAGATAGAAGCTTAGGAAATACTATAAGATACAATTGAAAAGACAAGGGAAGAAAAGAGAAAAGTACAAACGAGGGAAAACAAATCCGCTTTAAAAAAACAAAAAATAAATATTTATATAATAAGATAAATATTTACATTTAGGAGTTAATCAAACACATCAAAACCCATGAGTCCATTATCAAAATTGCTTATTAGATATCGAACACGTCACTTGTACTAAAATTATTAAGCATTATGTTCGTGTCAATACTCACATAGGGAGGCACGTAAGGAAGGAAGGTAGGAAGGACAGGCTGAATGAAGGAAAATATGAGGTAATTCCGAGACCGACCTATCCAAATCTCTTACCTTCGAATATTACCCGTCCCACAATTTCTCTAGGTCTAAAAGTTGAATATCGAAGGACCACACAGATTTATAATGTTCTGTGAGACATGATATTAACCTGCTTATGTTCATAAAGAACTCAACTAAAGGAGATAACAATATGAACAAAAGCAGGCCAACATAGGAAGAATCTTACTTGAATGAGGGTTTATCGGTGAGCGAATTTGAAAGAAGTTGAGCAGCGGTTTGGTATTTGGTCAAGCCACTGGAAAAGAATAGGGAAACTAATATTAATCAATATCGCCGGTTGAATATTATTATACCGTGATATACAGTTTGATCAACTATTGCATTATAACTGTCTATATTTATTAGTGGTAAAATATAGATATGATAGTTACCTTTGCTTTATACAAGGTTTGCGTCATAACGAGAATGTATTATTTAATATAATGCGATCCCAATCTTATGATTTCAGCTTATCGTCCTACACTAACTTATTGGCCAATACAGCTAAGTAAATGGACGGTCTCACCTCGTTTGCCTTTAAAAAACATAAGAATATCAAAGGCGAACACAGACTTAGCTGTTTTCAGGTACATAAACGCCGCCCAGAACTCGTGATTTGGCGTGTACACTGAAGAATTACTTGCAGTATTATCCCGTGAACACTTATTCCGCTCACAGTGAAGGTTAGGTTGTTACTGTCGGTATCCTGTCCAAAACGAACGTTATATCATTTCGTTTTTCTATAACTTTCTCATTTTTAGATTTATTGTTGTTGTGAAACTCGAAACATAATTTTGTTAATTATATAATTCCGATTGTCTCGAAGCAATCGTAATTTACCTATGAGTCGTCGGTTCAGTATGTTTTATGTTTCGATGTTTCATTTGCTATTATAATCTAGAGTAATTCTAATTGTTCCGAAGTTCAAAATATTCACTCCGTGTTATGTTTTTATAGGGTGCTTTATTCCAATGCTTTAAGGTTCTTTACGATTTTTCTCAATCATTCGATCCTTTACATTATGGAAAAACGTATTCGATGTAATATCCCTCCCTAAGGAATCCTCTCCTTATGAAAGTTAAAGGAGTAGCATTTTATTTCAGTCGAATATTTATCGTGTTTCGCCTATTAATGTCAGAAATTATGACAGAGGTAACGGATATAAGGAGGAAGGATGTATATAGGTATGTAAGGAATAAAGGAAAGAAGGAAGGAAGAAAGAAAGAAGGGAAGGGTGGAAATAGGTAAGGAAGGAAGGAAGGATGGTTTGTTGAAAGGGATTAAGGAAGTAAGGAAGAAGGGATCTAAGTGGAGAAGGGGGACAGGAAGGAAGGAAGGAAGAAATATGGGAAGGGTTGAAGTAGGTAAGGAAGGAAAGAAGGATGGCTTGTTGTAAGTGTGTAAGGAAGTAAGAGAGAAGGGATCCGAGCGGAGAAGTGGAACAGGAAGGAAGGAAGGTAAGACGGAAGGAAGGAAGAAAGAAGGAAAGGGTGGACATAGGTAAGGAAGGAAGGAAGGATGTCTTGTTGAAAGTGTGTAAGGAAGAAGGGATCTGAGCGGAGAAGGGGGACAGGAAGGAAGGTAAGAAGGTCATAATGGTGTAAGGTGAGACTATTGAGCATCTATAAATGATGATGTGAGCAGAAGGAAGGAAGGGAGGGAGGGTGAGAGAGAAGGAAAGAAAGGAGGACTGGAGCAGAAAAGAAGGGGATAATGAAGAACGGGGAAAGCAGGAAGGAAGGAGGTGACAGAGGGAAGAGGAAGGAAAGAAGGATAATAAGTACGGTGATACTATTGAACGCTTTGGAATGGTAATGGAAGGTGAAGATAGAACGAAAAAAGAAAGGAAAGAAGAAAATAAGGGAGAAGTTTATTGAGAAGAATTACAAAATGAAAGTATGAAGCCAGAAGGAGGAAAGGAAGGCAAGTTATTAAGGAAGGAAGATTATTGAAGATCAGTATTAATTGGTGATGTGGAGGTGAAGGAGCGAGTGAACGAGGAAGAAATGAAATGCTGAAAGAATGGTAATGAGTCCAGACAAGTGATAAGAAAGAATTCATATTTGAGAAAGGAAAGAAAGAAGAGTTGGGGAAGGAAGGAAGGCATTTTTGTTGACATGAATGGTGATTCTACGAAGACATAAAGTAAAGAAGGAAGAATGAAGGGAAGAAGAAGAAAAATAGAGGATTGATGGAAGGAAGGAAAGGAAGAAGGGAATGACGGTAAGATATAAGAATGGAAGGAAGAGGAACTAGGGTTGAAGGAAAGATGGAAGAAAGGGATTAATAAATTCAGGAAGAAAGAAAGGATACAAGATATAATATGGAGGAAAGGAAATGGGGAGGAGTGAAGAAAAGGAAGCAAGAAAGAAGACTGGAAAGAATGGAGAAATGAAAGATGAAGAAATGAAGGCCTGTTGTAGGAAAGGAGAGATGGAAGGGGGAACGAAGGAATGATGGAAGACTAATGAAGGAAGGAAAGGAGGAATTATGGAAGGTTGTGAGAAAAAAAAGGAGGAATGAAGGAAAGATGGAAGAATGTACAGGAGGAGGAATCAAGAAAAAACGAAAGAAATTATAGGAAGAGTGGAAGAAATTAGAACAGGACGGAAGAGATAATTTTGAAGGAGAGGAGGAGGTAAGTAAGAACAAAATGTCATTATATTAGTTATCTATAATTGGTGATGGTAAAGAATAGGAAGAGAGGAGAAAAGGAGAAGGAGGGAAGGAAAGATTATATAATAGGTGGATGACAAGTAAGTAAGTCTACAGTATACCATAGAAAAGAAGGAAGGAAGGAAGGAAGGAAGGAAGGAAGGAAAGAAAGGAGTGGAGCAAGTACCAATAGTAGGGAAAAGTGAGTATTGTAGAACCATAACAATTGGGTAATGCATTTCTGACCACTGAGAGAGAAGAAGTTTAAGAATGCAGGAATGAAGGAAGGAGGAAGCAAGGTAATTAAGAAGGAAGGAAGGAAGAGGGCAGGTAACAACAGAAAACAAGATGGTCGTAATAATGTAAGGTGAGACTATTGTAGACCTATGATAAGTGGACCTGCATATCTGACCACTGATAGGCCTATAACTATATAATGGTTCTTAGTGCCCTCCTGAGCTGTTACACATATGCGTATATATGATTAAACACATTGGTACATACGCACATATAATCTCATTCACGCACACAAACATAGTATACGCACATACATATTGGTACATACACACATAAATTCAATCGTTCACAGCCACACCCACACACATACACACCTAGTTTACGTAAATAACATTGGCACATACAGTATAATTATATACTGTATACTGTATATATATATATATATATATATATATATATATATATATATATATATATATATATATATATAATTATATATCCACAAAGATTTTTTTTTTTTTTTTTTTACAATAGGCGTGTGTCACTAATCGTTAGGTCAAGTTGCCCGGGCTTGACCTATACTATAGTCTATTCGCTGTAAGTAGGCGCTAAATCATGACCGCTATCCTCTGTAACTCAAAACGGGCTAGAGCAAATTGGCTGTAAATTTTAACATATTTTCCTTGACTGACTCTTCCCAAATGGTAATAATATTAGCTCGATTACTTTAGTCGTTTGTGAGTTACAGAGGTTAGAGGTCACTTAGAGCGAATAAACTATAGTAACGTTTTGACAGTGCAGGCTCGATCCGCGGCCGACCCTTTGATCAACAGCCAAGGCTCTACTGACTATACCACGACTTGCAACATTAGCATATATGTGTGTAAATTATTGCTCACACATTGACATATACTCACATACTGTATATACTCATAACCGCATATACACGTCCAGTTGTATTATCATTCGTGGAAGCATGTGTGTGTATTTACCTATTTGTATTTACCTATTTGTAGTATACAGGAGTTGAGCTTTTTAGGCTCGTATTGTCCCGCTTCCTGAGTTACAATTATCTAACTTTGCCTTAAAAATATGAATGTTTTTGGCACACACCACTTCCTCTTCCAACTGATTCCACTTACTTATACTTCTGTAAGGGAAACTATACTTTCTCACATCTCCTTTACGTCTTCCTTTCATTAGTTTATATCTATGCCCCCTAGTTCTACCATTATCTTTCACAATATAACCCTTCTTGTCCACCTTTTCGAGTCCTCTCACACATTTGTACATCATAATCATATCGCCTCTCTCCCTCCTATCCATTAGAGATGGTAAATATAATTTCTTTAATCTCTCCTCATATGGTAATTCTCTCAGTTCTGGTATCATCCTAGTTGCAGCTCTCTGAACCTTCTCCAGCTTCTTTATATGCTTTTTTAGATGTGGTGCCCACACCACTGCCGCATACTCCAGTCTTGGTCTCACCAATGTTTTTATTATTTTCTCCAGCATCTCCTCGTTTATATAGTTAAAGGCTATTTTTATTCTGTTTAGCAGTCCATATGTTTCTCCCACTATCTTATTAATATGATTCTCAGGTGAAAGATCACTCCTAACAGTTATCCCTAAGTCCTTTTCTTTCTCTGATGGGTTAATAGTGTTTTCTCCTAACTTATATTCCGTATGAGGCCTTCTTTTACTTACTCCCATTTCCACTACATGACATTTATTTGTGTTAAATTCCATTTTCCACTTCTTGCTCCATTGATCTATCCTATCCAAATCCCTCTGTAATTCCCTACCACTGTTTTCATCTTCTATACGCTTCATGATCTTGGCATCATCTGCAAACATATTCATATATGCATTTATATCCTTTGGCATGTCGTTAATGTATATTAGAAACATTATGGGAGCCAGCACCGCTCCCTGCGGAACTCCACTTGTGACATCTTTCCACGTAGAAAATTTATCTCTGATAGTAGTCCTCATCTGTCTCCCTGAAAGATAGTCCTCCATCCAATTTAACAAACTACCCTGAATCCCTCCATACTCTTTTAATTTCCACTTCAGCCTGCTATGCGATACTCTGTCAAAAGCTTTCTTCATGTCAATATATACGCAATCCACCCATCCATCTCTCTCTTGTAATATGTCAACCACTCTGTCATAAAAACTGAGTAGATTTGTAACACATGAGGTACCCTCCCTGAATCCAAATTGCCTGTTAGATAGTAGATTATTCTTTTCCAAGTAAATCATCCATCTTTTCTTAATTATTTTCTCACAGATTTTGCACACTATACTAGTAAGTGACACAGGTCGATAATTCAATGATGTTCCCTGTTCCCACCTTTATAAATCGGTACAATGTTGGCTCTCTTCCAGTCCATTGGTAATTTTCCCACTTCCAGAGAGTATTTCATTATCTCATATAAGGGTTTCACTAGTTCGTCAGCACATTCTTTCAAAATCCATCCCGCTACATTGTCAGGTCCCACTGCTTTTTTCACATCTAGTCCTTTCATTATTTCTACTAGCTCCTCTGGGAGAAAATTAATCTCTCCCAGTTTATCACCAATTTCACCTACCGGTACTTCTTCAAAGTTATCATCTTTAGTATATACTGAGTGTAGTGTATTGTTCATAATTTCACACATATTCTGGTCGTCATCATAAGTGGTCCCCTCAACCTTCAACCTGACTATTCTATCCCTTACCTTCATTTTACTATTTATAAACCTATAGAACAGCTTAGCATCACTCTTACATTTTTTTCACAATGTTCTTCTCATATTCTCTGGCTTCTTGTCTCCTGATTGCAGCATATACATTTCTTAATCTCTTGTATCTGTTCCAAGTTTCTCTATTACACCTTTTCTAGCTGCCTTCCACGCTTGGTCTCTCTTTTCCTTGGCTTTCCTACATTTTTCATTAAACCAATCCTTTTCCTTCGCTGACCTATTACCTTGTTTAGGGACATATTTATTAACTCCTTCTTCATATATTGTTTTAAATACTCCATACTTCTCGTCTACACTATTTCTCTGATGTATTTCACTCCAGTCAACATCTCTAAAGTATTGTCTCAGTGATGTGTGTGTGTGTGTGTGTGTGTGTGTGTGTGTGTGTACCTTGGACGAGTGCACACTTAGGAAGAGTAATTGTCTGCAGTCTGCATCAAGCACAAAGCAGTAATGCTATCCCTCCCCCCCCTTCTCTCTCTCTCTCTCTCTCTCTCTCTCTTTCTCTTTCTCTCTCTCTCTCTCTCTCTCTCTCTCTCTCTCTCTCTCCTCCCTCTCTCTCTCTCTCTCTCTCTCTCTCTCTCTCTCTCTCTCTCTCTCCCCTCTCTCTATCTCTCTCTCCCCCTCTCTCTATCTCTCTCTATCTCTCTCTCTCTCTCTCTCTCTCTCTCTCTCTCTCTCTCTCTCTCTCTCTCTCTCTCTCTTTCTCTCTCTCTCTCTCTCTCTCTTACACACACACACACATATACACACACACACAGCTCCCCTTTGTACTGTATGGACCCGGTACTTAAACTTACCACACACACACTCGTTTTTCTTTAATTACTTACATGCAGTACGTACATAGTGTGTACTGTACGCTTGAGTGAGTGGAGATTATATTAAACGAACAGTACATAGTATATGTATAAAGGTAGTTAGCAGTTTAGGAAATATATATATATTATATATATATATATATATATATATAATATATATCCACAAAGATTTTTTTTTTTTTTTTTTTTTTACAATAGGCGTGTGTCACTAATCGTTAGGTCAAGTTGCCCGGGCTTGACCTATACTATAGTCTATTCGCTGTAAGTAGGCGCTAAATCATGACCGCTATCCTCTGTAACTCAAAACGGGCTAGAGCAAATTGGCTGTAAATTTTAACATATTTTCCTTGACTGACTCTTCCCAAATGGTAATAATATTAGCTCGATTACTTTAGTCGTTTGTGAGTTACAGAGGTTAGAGGTCACTTAGAGCGAATAAACTATAGTAACGTTTTGACAGTGCAGGCTCGATCCGCGGCCGACCCTTTGATCAACAGCCAAGGCTCTACTGACTATACCACGACTTGCAACATTAGCATATATGTGTGTAAATTATTGCTCACACACTGACATATACTCACATACTGTATATACTCATAACCGCATATACACGTCCAGTTGTATTATCATTCGTGGAAGCATGTGTGTGTATTTACCTATTTGTATTTACCTATTTGTAGTATACAGGAGTTGAGCTTTTTAGGCTCGTATTGTCCCGCTTCCTGAGTTACAATTATCTAACTTTGCCTTAAAAATATGAATGTTTTTGGCACACACCACTTCCTCTTCCAACTGATTCCACTTACTTATACTTCTGTAAGGGAAACTATACTTTCTCACATCTCCTTTACGTCTTCCTTTCATTAGTTTATATCTATGCCCCCTAGTTCTACTACCATTATCTTTCACAATATAACCCTTCTTGTCCACCTTTTCGAGTCCTCTCACACATTTGTACATCATAATCATATCGCCTCTTCCCTCCTATCCATTATAGATGGTAAATATAATTTCTTTAATCTCTCCTCATATGGTAATTCTCTCAGTTCTGGTATCATCCTAGTTGCAGCTCTCTGAACCTTCTCCAGCTTCTTTATATGCTTTTTTAGATGTGGTGCCCACACCACTGCCGCATACTCCAGTCTTGGTCTCACCAATGTTTTTATTATTTTCTCCAGCATCTCCTCGTTTATATAGTTAAAGGCTATTTTTATTCTGTTTAGCAGTCCATATGTTTCTCCCACTATCGTATTAATATGATTCTCAGGTGAAAGATCACTCCGAACAGTTATCCCTAAGTCCTTTTCTTTCTCTGATGGGTTAATAGTGTTTTCTCCTAACTTATATTCCGTATGAGGCCTTCTTTTACTTACTCCCATTTCCACTACATGACATTTATTTGTGTTAAATTCCATTTTCCACTTCTTGCTCCATTGATCTATCCTATCCAAATCCCTCTGTAATTCCCTACCACTGTTTTCATCTTCTATACGCCTTCATGATCTTGGCATCATCTGCAAACATATTCATATATGCATTTATATCCTTTGGCATGTCGTTAATGTATATCAGAAACATTATGGGAGCCAGCACCGCTCCCTGCGGAACTCCACTTGTGACATCTTTTCACGTAGAAAATTTATCTCTGATAGTAGTCCTCATCTGTCTCCCTGAAAGATAGTCCTCCATCCAATTTAACAAACTACCCTGAATCCCTCCATACTCTTTTAATTTCCACTTCAGCCTGCTATGCGATACTCTGTCAAAAGCTTTCTTCATGTCAATATATACGCAATCCACCCATCCATCTCTCTCTTGTACATGTCAACCACTCTGTCATAAAAACTGAGTAGATTTGTAACACATGAGGTACCCTCCCTGAATCCAAATTGGCCTGTTAGATAGTAGATTATTCTTTTCCAAGTAAAATCATCCATCTTTTCTTAATTATTTTCTCACAGATTTTGCACACTATACTAGTAAGTGACACAGGTCGATAATTCAATGATGTTCCCTGTTCCCACCTTTATAAATCGGTACAATGTTGGCTCTCTTCCAGTCCATTGGTAATTTTCCCACTTCCAGAGAGTATTTCATTATCTCATATAAGGGTTTCACTAGTTCGTCAGCACATTCTTTCAAATCCATCCCGCTACATTGTCAGGTCCCACTGCTTTTTTCACATCTAGTCCTTTCATTATTTCTACTAGCTCCTCTGGGAGAAAATTAATCTCTCCCAGTTTATCACCAATTTCACCTACCGGTACTTCTTCAAAGTTATCATCTTTAGTATATACTGAGTGTAGTGTATTGTTCATAATTTCACACATATTCTGGTCGTCATCATAAGTGGTCCCCTCAACCTTCAACCTGGCTATTCTATCCCTTACCTTCATTTTTACTATTTATAAACCTATAGAACAGCTTAGCATCACTCTTACATTTTTTCACAATGTTCTTCTCATATTCTCTGGCTTCTTGTCTCCTGATTGCAGCATATACATTTCTTAATCTCTTGTATCTGTTCCAAGTTTCTCTATTACACCTTTTTCTAGCTGCCTTCCACGCTTGGTCTCTCTTTTCCTTGGCTTTCCTACATTTTTCATTAAACCAATCCTTTTCCTTCGCTGACCTATTACCTTGTTTAGGGACATATTTATTAACTCCTTCTTCATATATTGTTTTAAATACTCCTAACTTCTCGTCTACACTATTCTCTGATGTATTTCACTCCAGTCAACATCTCTAAAGTATTGTCTCAGTGATGTGTGTGTGTGTGTGTGTGTGTGTGTGTGTGTGTGTACGTGTACCTTGGACGAGTGCACACTTAGGAAGAGTAATTGTCTGCAGTCTGCATCAAGCCCAAAGCAGTAATGCTATCCCCCCCCCCCCCCTTCTCTCTCTCTCTCTCTCTCTCTCTCTCTCTCTCTCTCTCTCTCTCTCTCTTCTCTCTCTCTCTCTCTCTCTCTCTCTCTCTCTCTCTCTCTCTCTCTCTTACTCTCTCTCTCTCTCTCTCTCTCTCTCTCTCTATCTATCTCCCCCTCTCTCTATCTCTCTCTCTCTCTCTCTCTCTCTCTCTCTCTCTCTCTCTCTCTCTCTCTCTCTCTCTCTCTTCTCTCTCTCTCTCTCTCTCTCTCTTACACACACACACATATACACACACACAGCTCCCCTTTGTACTGTATGGACCCGGTACTTAAACTTACCACACACACACTCGTTTTTCTTTAATTACTTACATGCAGTACGTACATAGTGTGTACTGTACGCTTGAGTGAGTGGAGATTATATTAAACGAACAGTACATAGTATATGTATAAAGGTAGTTAGCAGTTTAGGAATATATATATATATATATATATATATATATATATATATATATATATATATATATATATATATGAGAGAGAGAGAGTGCACAGGAAAGCAAGCTTGACTGATCCTTACGAGGCTGCTTGTATCTACACTACCTAAACTATTATGTAGGAGAGACAAGACGGCTCAGAAAACACCTAATTTATATTTTCCATGAGAATTGAAAAACTTACATGGTACTGGACATAAACTGACATGGTACTGGACATAAACTGACATGGTACTGGACATAAACTTACATGGTACTGGACATAAACTGACATGGTACTGGACATAAACTGACATGGTACTGGACATAAACTGACATGGTACTGGACATAAACTTACATGGTACTGGACATAAACTTACATGGTACTGGACATAAACTGACATGGTACTGGACATAAACTTACATGGTACTGGACATAAACTGACATGGTACTGGACATAAACTGACATGGTACTGGACATAAACTGACATGGTACTGGACATAAACTTACATGGTACTGGACATAAACTTGCATGGTACTGGACATAAACTTGCATG
The DNA here is from genome assembly GCA_032716605.1 of Paralithodes platypus. Taxonomy (NCBI): domain Eukaryota; kingdom Metazoa; phylum Arthropoda; class Malacostraca; order Decapoda; family Lithodidae; genus Paralithodes; species Paralithodes platypus. Next base: position 38,685 of record JAVRFV010000406.1, read on the forward strand.
GTACTGGACATAAACTTACATGGTACTGGACATAAACTGACATGGTACTGGACATAAACTTACATGGTACTGGACATAAACTTACATGGTACTGGACATAAACTGACATGGTACTGGACATAAACTTACATGGTACTGGACATAAACTGACATGGTACTGGACATAAACTGACATGGTACTGGACATAAACTGACATGGTACTGGACATAAACTGACATGGTACTGGACATAAACTGACATGGTACTGGACATAAACTGACATGGTACTGGACATAAACTTACATGGTACTGGACATAAACTGACATGGTACTGGACATAAACTTGCATGGTACTGGACATAAACTTACATGGTACTGGACATAAACTGACATGGTACTGGACATAAACTTACATGGTACTGGACATAAACTGACATGGTACTGGACATAAACTTACATGGTACTGGACATAAAAACAAGAAAATAGATTATCTTACTATATCTCTTGTAACAAATGATGTTATTCATCTGTAAGCACAATCAGTTGAGGGTTAAGGGCGAAATTATATCTAAGCAATTATTAATGGTTTCAACACTGATACAGTCTATAATATTCCTAGACAGATAATTTTTTATTAATATTTCTATTTGCACACACACACACACACACACACACACACACACACACACACACACATGACCTTTCTCCTCCTCACACACACACACACACACATGACCTTTCTCCTCCTCAAACACACACACACACACACACATGACCTTTCTCCTCCTCACACACACACACACACACACACACACACACACACACACACGACCTCCGAAATATAGCACACGTACTCCACATAGTACACACGACCTCACACTCACACATAATTATATACACACATACACATAAGCTGGAACACACACACTGGTAGTTACACACGAGTGCCGCCATACGCACGCACGCGCGCTCTCACAGCGTAGTGGTTTGTTTTTTGCGACATGACGATAATGGAGCGGCGCTGTTAACTGTCGCCAGGTGGGGGTAGTGTCGCCAGCAGTATTGGTATTAGGAGGAGGCTGTAGGCACCAGCCGAACAGGGCGGTACTCCCGGGGAGTACTAGGTGGATGATAAGGACAGCTGGAACTCCTGTTTCACCACAAACTGGGGGAGGCACTCGTCACAGGCAGTTCTGCCTTTTGTCTCCCTCATCCACATAGAAACAAACATAGAACAAAGTGGGGGGTTGTGTCACCAGGTGGGGGTTTTGTCACCAACAGTATTGTCACCAAATGGGGGTTGTGTCACCAACAGTATTGTCACCAGGTGGGGGTTGTGTCACCAACAGTATTGTCACCAGGTGGGGGTTGTGTCACCAACAGTATTGTTACCAACAGTATTGTCACCAAATGGGGGTTGTGTCACCAACAGTATTGTCACCAGGTGGGGGTTGTGTCACCAACAGTATTGTCACCAGGTGGAGGTTGTGTCACCAACAGTATTGTCACCAGGTGGGGGTTGTGTCACCAGCAGTACTGTCACCAAAGTCAACTACAAAAGTCGACACCTAAATGGTACGAAAGGTCTTAGCATTGACTCGTAAATGTATCAAAAGGTCTTAAAATCGCCAAACTAATGGGATGAACGTATTAAGATATTATAACTAATGGGGCTAAGCATGAGGGAGAAATGGGTCCATAATTGATCAGGCCCCTTAACTGTTCGTGTGACCAGGTGAGGTTGGTGTCGCCAGGGGGATCTTTGCTTTTAAGGAGGTAGTCGCTTTTTATGGACCCCTTCTCCCTCATGTTTAGCATATTAGTTTTGAGGTTTTAAGACGTTCGTTCCGTTAGTTTGGCGATTTTGAGACCTTTCGCCTCATTTTGTTATCAATATTAAGACCTTTTGTGCCCTTTAGGTGTTTATTTGTTTCCTGGCGAGCGATAGCGAGCCTTTGATTTTAGAAGGAATCGGCCTTCGGCCGGGGGTCTAGTTTTTTTTTTTTCTTCTAAGCTTGATGAAGGTCTAGCGAGGAAACTAAAAAAATATATAAAATATATAGACCAAAAACCAAGCACTACCCCCTTAATTTGTTTCGTCTGCAGTCATTGTCCTCACATATTTAATACCTAACTAGCATCTCCCGTACATAGCAAAGTTTCACCTAACCTAATCTACCTCTTTATAGCCGATTGTAACCTAATGTAACTTTATTTTAGAGTTTAGACTAACCTTACCTACACTTATCTTTCCCTCATACTATGGCTTAGACTGCTTCAAACTCCGTGTGTCCAGGCATTTAAACTCGAACGTACCTTGAATTTGGCTCTCTGTCACTCTTTCAACTTTAAGGGAGACACTTGTTACTGGCAGCTTTGCCTTTTGTGTCCTTCACATAGAAAAACAAATTAACCAAACCGTACCTAGGTTAGCCTAATCTAGCATAAACAAAGCATTATCCTATCGTCACCTAATCTGCCCTAACCTAACACTACCTAAAGCTAAATTACACTGGTTAGTTAAGGGGAGTGACCACCTTATTTTTCTCTCTGGGTTCTATCCATTCGGCCCCATTTAGCCTACTGTTTTAAGATGTTCATCCTTATCCAGGTGTTGCTTTATACCTGGCGAGCAATAGCGAGCCACCATATTTTGGTTAATGTGTTAGACAGCTGGCTGAATTAGTAAATTTTTCGATAGAAAAATGTCTCCGGCGAAGCCGGATTTCTCCATAAAATGCTGGCTCGCTATCGCTCGCCAGGAAAACATCGACACCTGGATGGGATAGATGTCTTAAACCAATTGGCTGAATGGGGCCGAATGAATACAACCAAGAAGATAAAAAAGGGAGGTGACCCCCCTTAAGATGGTTGAGTGTAACAATACCAATGTGATACAGGCCCTGGCGTGGACAGATTAGTGGGGTGTAATGTATGCTAAGTAATACATATCACCTGTCACCAATTACACTGGCCAGATCCTCGGTAATCCTGTCTGGACATATTGAGTGGAGGGGGCGACGTTTGGATCAGCCATACATCGTTCCAGTGATCCGTTAACGATGGTGTAACGACCCATAGTGATCGCTAGTTGATCCGTACCCCCATGGTCTCACTTAATAGTCTGTGTGTGCGTGTGTGTGTGTGTGAGAGAGAGAGAGAGAGTGAGAGAGTGAGTTATCTTTACTACTGCCCTTTTTACTTTAATTTGAATTACAAGTTTAAGCCTCTTCGCCCTCCCACACAATTTTGCTTTAGGTATATTACCTCCGGACCTACTTGTGGTAAGCTAAGCTAAATTGGCTTAATTTAGACTAGACTAAACGAAATCCTAACCTAATCGGACGAAGGGGATTAGTTTGAAAAAGGTGCCTTTTACCAGCACCCTGTTGTTGTTGTTTTCCCCCAACCTATAGCTCCCTCCAATTAAGTGTTTCCAGTACTGCACACCTCCCCTCATGAGCTAACTAAATAACACACCTTGGCTCTGTTTAATTGACAGTGATATTCTGACACCATTTCAAGACCTCTGGGAGCAACAGTCTTATCAATTAGAAGCAATACTAATAAGGTAGGTGATAGAATTTACAACTTTCTTTAACAGCTATCTTTCCAGAATAGCTTAAAAAACTAATAGCCTTTAAATGCGTTTGTGAGGCTCGACCCTAAGCAACCGAAGACAAATGTGTCCCAACCCCCTGGCTGTCTGTGGCGTCTAGACAGTGGTATCCCCGGACCTGCTATAAGGGCGGTGCTGGGATTACCTTAAGCTGGACGGATGACCTCTACGTGACAGGGGGCAGAGCCGATAGCCTCATATAAGTCCAAATGAATGTCGCCTTTTTTTTGTTTTCTTTTCTAACTTCTTTAGTTGGCTTAAACAATAGTTGGCTCCACTCTCACTCTCTTCGTTTTTGTTTTCGCTTTATATCTATCAATCTGTATATATATATATGTAGAGAGAGAGATAGAGAGAGATTGAACGACAGTTTCAATATAGGAATGGCGAGATAATCCTTATGGTCTACAAAGCTATGATACGTCCTCTTCGCAGTGCACTTTTGGCTTCCAGCACCCATGAACGCTATAGAGCGACTATAATGAGTCTAAGCTTGGACTATAAAGCTTATTGCATCGATTGGGGGACTGAGCTATTATAACCGGTTGAGAGCACTAGATATCTTATCGTTAGATATGTGTAGACTGCAAGACCAACTCATAAAGTGTCTAATTAGGTTTGACAATGTGAATTATAACAATATATTAATCCTTAATGTGAATACAATATGCAACAGTGTATGGAAGTTAAAACTGAAGAAGTTTAATTCAAGTATATGTGGCAACTTTTTAATGTATATTATCTGTTCTACGCGGAACACACTTCCCTTACAAGTTGTAAATAGTTCTTCAGAAGAGCCTCTACAAATTAGTGTTTTACACTTTAATGCATAAATCCTAGATTTTCTTCTAGATCAATTCCCCGGAATGATCCGCAAAGACTTGTGTGGTACTAACTTTATTTTATATATTTATTTTGTTTTATCCTGGTAGCGCACACACACACACACACATACACACACTCACTCACTCTCACACTCTCTCTCTCTCTCTCTCTCTCTCTCTCTCTCTCTCTCTCTCTCTCTCTCTCTCTCTCTCTCTCTCTCACACACACACACACACACTCACACTCACACACCTTTTTTAACAATGTGGTTTTCTCGCCTCCGTCGGCTTACAACTTTATGGGCATTTGGCGAATACAAATTTGCAGTAAAAAATACTTGTAGTTTGGTTCAGAAGGTACCCAAGTAGAGTTGCCGAGAAAAAAAGTTTGAGGAAAGAATGGCCTGGTGTAAATGTTCGTTAACCGAGAGAGTTTTGGTAATCCCCGGCAGTGGTGACCATGACACACGCTGCCCCCGGGGCCCCCTGTGGTGCCCAGGGCCCCTTCTGTGTGTTTCCTTCAGGGCCCCCGCTGACAGACCCCTCAATAGCTGTGGTCCACCCCCTTTTAGTGGGTCCCCCTCGCCCCTACAGAAAGGTGAAATAAAAATAACAAGAGCGCTCTGCCCGACAATTTCTCTGGCAATTATGGTCTGGCGGCTTCTGAATTGAAACTTTAAGGTAATTCAGTCATCCAAGATAGTATAAAAGGAGTTTTACTGAATGAATCTAAATTTATGTGTACGTTTCGACTCTGTCTAGGAGTCATCATCAGGATTTAATATTGAACAAACACAATCTCTTTTCAATTTACTGTAGCTCCCTTCTAGTTACCGATACCTACTCAATTTTCTGTAGCTCCCTTCTAGTTACCGATACCTACTCAAGAACCGTTACCGTTACCAGGATATAGTTGTCGATCGTATATTGCCAGAATTACAGTGTATCTTCCTTTCTACGTAATGTCGCGTCGGTATCTAATGAGTGCCCCTTAGGTTCGTTTATAATGTAGGTCCACCTGAATACCCAAAGAGGAGAAGAATACCGGAAATGGGGAGTAGTTAAGGGGAGGTTTTTAGTTTATTACCTTAACCTCCATCAAACTTAAAATTAAACCCCCTTGCCCCCTTTTCAAGATATATGTGTACATTTTTCGGTAGAAAAATGTCCAGGCCGAAGGCCGGTTCCTCTTAAATTACAGGCTCGTTATCGCTCGCCAGGGAAAAATCGACACCCTAAGTGGCACGAAAGGTCTTAAAATTGTCAGAAATGGGGTGACAGTTTTTAAAATTGCCAAACTAATGAGGCGAACGTCTTAAAATCTCAAAAACAATTGGGCTAAACATGAGGGAGAAAGGGGTCAAGAAAATAATCCCTCAAGTGGATATCTCCCCTTAAGGAAGTTGACGCCTTTGGTACATGAATTCTGGCTATCATTAGACGATAGTATTCAGTTTGAGACGGACCGCTAAACTGATTACAAATAAACACTAAATAATTGCCAGAATTAAATTAATAGGACCCCACCAAATTTAATGGTTTGCATATCATTGGGGTGGGCTTGGTAGGAGGGGAGTGGGTGTATGTGTATGTGTGTGGGGGTGGGGGTGGGGGTATACAGTGTCGTTAAACAGATGCACTATATGTATGACGGTCAGCCAATTCTAACTTTTCCCTTTATCCTGGAGCTAGTGACGATGAAGAGGCCATCCCCTAAATATTAATCACAGAGAGAGAGAGAGAGAGAGAGAGAGAGAGAGAGAGAGCAGGAAGATGACGATAATAGTGATACTAATGATGATGATAATGGTGATGATAGTGATGAGGAGCTAAAGGAGAAAAGGCAAAAAAATGGAAGGCGAAGAATAAATCGAAAATACTAAGAGAAGCGAGATTTATGTGATTTATATAAAAACACTGACCACACAGACCTTACGACCCAAATGAGGTAATCAGAACTTTATCATAGTATGATAGAGTGAGAGTGAGAGTAACAATTCTACTGTGATTTAGAAAACTGATGACTGACAATGAAGAAAGGTGGAATGTCCCAGATGCCCGAGAAGAAAAGAAAAAAAGGGAAAGAAAACGACTGACCTGTTTACTTTAATCTTCGAGAAAAATGGAAAAGGGGGCAGCGCGAACTCGTTTTCTTTGAGGTAGGGGTGACTGAATGACATATAATATAATGGTGGAAGGTGCGAGCCCTGGTTGGGATGGTTGATATATTGTCGTTCGATGGGCAGGTATATAGGAAGGCATTTGAGGGTACTATTGTATAGTGTATTGGGAATAAATATTTTATTAGGAAACCACTTCCCGCCTTTTCTCTGAACACTTTTTAAGATATTTTACAATAATTATAGAAACAAATGTGCAGTTTACTGAATGTGATAGATATGAAATAGTAATAATAAATTATTTAAATTATGTAAGAATATTTATGAATTATAGCAATTATTATCATGGAACAAATAGAATAAATGAAAGAAATCTACTAATCGCACCAAAAATACTAACGTAAGGAGGAGCTTATTGAGGATTACATTTAATAGGCAAAATTGAATAAGGGATTAATCCCTATTCGAGAAAAGGTTACTAATAAAACAAATGTAGCTAAAATAAATATTTAATTCAATGAGGCAAAACATAAAAATAGCTTCGGAAATAACGGGCTCTCTTAAGGAAGGTTGGTATATTGTCGCTCGATGGCCAGGTATACGAAGGAAGTTTGGTTTGTTAAGGGGAGGAAGTTGGTTTTTCGAGTCCTCCTCCTCCCTCATGTTTAGCCCTATTAGTTATGGTATTTCAAGACATTCGCCCCATTAGTTTGGTGATTTTCAGACCTTTTGCTTCATTTCTTTTCCAATATTAAGACCTTTCGTGCCATTTAGATGTCAGTTTTTTCTTGGCGAGCGATAGCGAGCCAGTATATGAAGAGGAATCGGCCTACGGCCGGGAATTTTTTTACCGAAAAATGTACAAATTTATATCGAAGGGGGGTCTTGTGGGTGTTTTTTTAAGTTTGATAAAGGTTTAGAGAGCAAATTAAACCCCTTCCTTAAACCATTGAGCCGAACCAGTAAATTATGCTGCACAATACCGTCTGAGCTCCCTTAATATATAGTGCATTATGTAATGTTTATATTGAATACCGTGATAACCAACTATCAATATTGAATATTACGATAAAGATGGACATTACAAATCAATAATAATCCCATAAGTATAATAGAAGAAATATTAACTCGATGAGGCAAGTAAGCTCACTTGGAAAATCATATGACAACTGAGTTGTGAAAGGTGTAAGCCATTTTAAGGGAGCCCACCTCGCTTTTATTATCTTTCTCTTCCTCTCTCTTTGGCTTGTATCCATTCGGCCCCATTCAGCCTACTGTGTTAAGACGTTTACCCCCATCCAGGTGTCAATAATTTCCTGGCGAGCGGTAGCGAGCCAGCATATATATAATTTTGTTTTGAGAGCAAGCCAAATTTGTAAATTTTTCGATAGAAAAAATTTCTCCGGCGAAGCCGGATTTCTTCATACAATGTTTATTATTATTTTGTTTAATGTTCCCACCCTGCACCTGTACACAAGCTTATTGCCTGCACCTGTACACAAGCTTATTGCCTGCACCTGTACACAAGCTTATTGCCTGCGGATTAAATAATATCTCAACACGATGAAGCTAGATTGGGAGTGAAGCAACGAAACAAGTTAGTGTTGCACCGGCTCGTTCGTAGTTTTACTGTCCTTATTATACCTTCTACGCCTGCTTGTTTTATATTGGTTTATCGTAGGTTTAACGTCTCAAAGCTACACCATCTCTCTCTCTCTCTCTCTCTCTCTCTCTCTCTCTCTCTCTCTCTCTCTCTCTCTCTCTCTCTCTCTCTCTCTCTCTCTCTCTCTCCCTCCATCGTATATATTGACTATGGGGAAATTCATACATTGCTATTTTGGAAACTGTGTGAGTATATTTTATGGGGTGTCGATGGGCTTTGTGGTAATGTCCTAAAACCAAGTACAGCACAAATTCAATCCCAATAATATCTTCCCATTGAAACATCGGGATCCGAACCCAGAACTTTAAGTGAGGTTACTAATCCAACAGCAAGATTCCTCCACAACGCCTACACTGTATATACAAATTACTTCTTCTATTGTGTATTAGTTACGATAATTACAGTTTTTTTTTTGTCACCCTTGCCGTCCTTACTGTTTCAAACTGTTGTATAAAATTATGATGTATTTATAGAACATTAAAATATAACTGATTGTGGTGGGCAAGAACGCAATAATATTGTTTAACATGTTAAATTGAAAAAAGAAGTAATTTAGGGGTCCATAATTATAAGATATAAAGAGTTGCATTTTAAGTAACCACTATTGTATACGAGGGTTTCAGGATTAAACAAAATAATAATAATACTAATAATAATAATAATAATAATAATAATAATAATAATAATAATAATAACTAGAAGAAATAACCCAAATGGGGAAGGAAACCAAATCAATTCACTGTGACACTATCCTGCGACAAAGTGACACGTGAAAGTTTGGAGCCTACTTTGGGAAGGTGATATATTGTGGTTCGATGGCCAGGTATATTTTTATTGTTTTTTGGTGTAGGCTATTGGGAATGTAGTTGTCAAGGTTGTCGCCCCACCTCTCCCCTCCCCTATATTAAGCCTCTTTTTTTATAAATATTTTATAGATCTACTGTATATAAAACGCGTTTGAAACTCGATTTGATGAGCTAAAACTCTAATATTGATTTACAAGTAGTGTGGAAATGAGACAAGATAATAATCAATAGGTTTTATGTTAAAATATTTATATATTTCTAGAAGACAGTATTTCGCCGCAGTCATTCAATTCCGGTATTAAACCTAAATTAGTTAACTTCGAAAATGATTGAGAAAGTGATGATCGAAAGGTATACGCACTCTTTAGGGAGGTGGATACTGCCATTCGGTGGGCAGGTATAGGACGGAATTTGAGGAAATTATTATATTCTTTGATCGAAATTGTGCAGCTATTTATTATTTGTTTTCCCTTGTGCATATTCTTCTCACCTTATCGAGGAAAATATAATATATTTTGAAAGAAGACACAGAATATAGTCATTGCATATTATAATAACGAGAAGTAAGAGGTGAGTGAATAGGAATGCTGAATGAAATAAAATGGGATATCATAGTGCAGACAAAATCAATATATATTTCCTTGGATTTTCAGTTTTAAATATAGAAAGAAAGACATGAATAGAGAGATATAATGTGTTTATAATTGTAAAATGTGTTGGGAAGAATGAAAGGAGTGAGAAGGCAATCTAGTGTAACAGTGTTGAGGTAAATATCAATAACAAATCCAGAGGAGTTCTCTGGCGCAGGTTATAGTTACGGAACATGCCGTTATAAGATGTATCCCGTAACGAAATAGATAAATACATCAAACAAAAACATGGCTACCGGGCGTCAGAAAAAGAAAAAGATTAATTACGTTCTAAATTAGCTTGTACGATCATTGAATGTAAAGCAGAGTTGATTTTTTCCTTAGTCAGTTATCACACAAGTCTTTTTCACCAAAAATATAAGTTGTTTCATTCACACATTGAAATAACCAACATTGGGTTTTTAGGAAAGGTTAGATAATGTTAGGTTAAGTTAGGTTAGGCAAAGGTAAGACCAGGTAATAACATAGAAGGTGCAATTAGTGTATTACTTGTATAAGGAATTATGTGACTTCTCAGGAGAATCTTCATATTTGTTTCATGGATTTAAAAGCTTGGTGACCGGACACGTCATATATATATATATATATATATATATATATATATATATATATATATATAATTAATCAGTACATTTAACAATACAGAACCCTAAAACTATGAAATAACAATACAAACTGAATTAGTCAGATATTTCGTTATATACTGTAGGTAATTTATTGAATATTAGGATAGTTTGTATTATCTAACGCGTGCACACACACACAAACACGCGCACACACACACATACATCACCAGAGACACAATTCTGACTTAACTCTTGAAACATCATGACTGTATTTTGTGTTTTGTGAAGGGGGACTTATTATAGAGAGTATTGAATTAAGTCCTCCGGGGTGTGTAGGTTGTAACTTTGGGAATAGGGAGAGAAGGTGCACAGGAGAAGGGAGAGTGATTTGGGTGTGCTGGAGAGGGATACATAAAGGAGACAGAGAGAGAGAGAGAGAGAGAGACTATAATCTTGCTTGTCCTTTAACAGTGTAGGTCGCAGGTTTGGTGTTGTTGGTCCACCGATTCTATGAGAGAGAGAGAGAGAGAGAGCGAGAGCGAGAGCGAGAGCGAGAGCGAGAGCGAGAGCGAGAGCGAGCGAGCGAGCGAGCAAGAGAGAGAGAGAGAATTTCAGTGGAGTAGGATCCGGCATCGTTCGTATGTGTGTGTGTGTGCGGTTGTGAGAGAAGCAACAAGAGATAACCTAATAATAAAGTGCTTCCTGTTGCGCTGTGTAGGTTATAATCTTGGTGTTGCTGGGTTGTAATATACTTTAGGTGATAATAACATATAATGGTGGTAGTGGTGGAGCTAGCTTTGGTGCTGTATATATATATATATATATATATATATATATATATATATATATATATATACAGTATATATATAATATATATATATATGAGAGAGAGAGAGAGGGAGAGTGTGTGAGAGAGTGAGAGAGAGTACGATAACATAATAGGAGATACACAACAAACTAAAGATATATCATTGGTTTCGTCAGCACTCATAAAATATTGTCTCTTATTTGGTTCATGCACTAGTTTTTCTACGTCAGTATGAGTGGATGATAGTTGAGCCATGTTTGTATTGCATTTGTTATTCCCTCTTCGTCATACCCAAAACGAAAACATGATAAACACATTAGCTCAGAATTGTTAAGAGGAGAGTAAATATATACTTATGTATATTTGATCTGATCTAGTGGCGTAATAAGTATTGGACCAGTATCAATATGTTTAATCAGACAACAATGTATTCTCTATATTAGCCCTTATTATCATTATTACGCTTTTTTGCCACTATATTCCGGCTAACATTAGATGATTTTTCTCAGCTTTGAAAGGTCCTCTTGGAATGCAAGGAAGACGAGTCATGTCTGTGGTTAAATCAAATATTTATACTGCTTCAGAATTCATAGAATTATTCTTTCTTGTTATTAATTTGATACTGCTGAATAATTGAGAACCTCAATATTTTTTGTCTGCAAATAACAAATGTTGCAGAGATTATTAGACGAATAATTTTTGTGACTAAAAATATTGATGCAGAATTAATAATGCAATCTTGTTTTATGTTTTAGCAAATATTGGCATATCATGAGTCAGTCTTGTGGATACATAAATGTGGGTGCAGAATTGATAATTAAATATATATTTATAGTATGTTTTATTTTATGTTGGTTATGAAGTATTGAACTGAATCATTCTTATCGCTAAAATAGTATTGATTCGGAATATACTGTATTTTCATCAATCTTACAGGTAAATGTATGTTCTAGATTAATAAAGCTATTTGTTGTTGTTTGTCTAAGTATCTGTATAATTAAAGTTTATATTAATATCATTATGTGTGATCATATTTTCATAAGCTTACGTAATTTCAGTCGAAAATAGCCAGATAGGTTTGATTATCTGTGTTAATGTCTAAAGCTCAGACATTTGTGTTTTGCAATAATTTGAGTTTGCATAAACTTTTACTTGTTTCATATAATATTTAAATATTGTGATAGTATTTTGTTAGTGTTTGTGTGTGTGTGTATTTTTTCTAGGCAAGATAACTTCTCTTCTTTGTGATACCCATAAACTAGGTATTAATTTGCTTAACTACATTTTTTCTTGGACAGGTATATAGGGGTTCAGAATTCATAATACTTATGTCGGATTTTTATTATTTTATATTTATGTATTATTATAAGTTAATAATTGATTATGTTGCACGAGTATTGTTTGCATAAACAACATTATATTGGTGAAAGCTTATATACTGGCTATCTGATAAATATACGGTGTCGAAAATATGTGTGTAAACTATATATTTAGATGATAATATGTTCAATGCTTTTAAGATTTTTGCAAATTGTATAATTATATAGATTATACTAAATGTTAGTATACAGTATATATATATACCGGTATATATATATATATATATATATATATATATATATATATATATATATATATATATATATATATATATATATATAAATATATATATATAACATATGACACAAACATATACAGTGTACAGTCATAAAATATGTGCAAAATTTACTGACAAGTATCTAGTTATGTGTATGTTTGTACATACATACATACATACATACATACAATCATACATACATGCATACATACCTACATGCATTCATACATACGTACGTACGTACTTACGTACAGACATACATACATGTACATACATGCACATTTTTATCCCTTTCTTTGACCATGGAAGACATAGGTGAATCATCCTAAATAGATTATGTTGTGGACAATTTTGACTGGTGACTCCAGGAATGCTTTGATAGAGTCACATGTAAATATAGATGATAGATCCAACTTGTTTTTGTCACAAACATATACAGTGTAGAGTCATAAAAGACATATGTGCAAGATTAACTGTGGGTATTATGAAAAAAGTTGACAGACTAAAAAGCATGGACCTGCCTAATGATATATCAATTAAGATTGATGTTATCATCAGGACGGCCGTGGCTCTTGCTGGAGGAAATAACTCCCTCCTCCAGCAATACTTACCTGCCCTCCTTCAGGCCAACAATCTCCCAGGTATTCTTGTACCAGGAGGGTTGTTGGACAATGCCGAGAGGGGTCCTGTCAGACAGAGACCTACTCCACAGAGGCACTTGACCATCAAAGCGCCTCTAAACAGAAACAACTGTCCCCCTGAACCTGAAGCAGAAACTCCAGAAGCTGATCCTGTAGAAGCTACTGGAGGAGCTGCTGAAGAAAACTCAACTCCAACTCCAACTACTACTGCAGCAGAAGAAGAAGAAGAGGCGATGGAGGAGACCCCTGCAGTCAACACCAACCCACCTGCAGAGCCTCCTTCAGCTTCTCCTTCAAAACCTGAAAAAGGAGCCTCCATGCCAATCATCGAGATCGAACCAGCAAGGCAGTTAGAGGAGAAGAAACCAGACACCCACAAGACTCCTCAACAACTATTCGAGGAAGTCTGCCTAAAACACATGTACAAGGACTTCAACATGACCATGAACTATGCTTATATGGACTGTGTCCCATCTGAATTCCACGGATTTCTGTCCTTCTGTATGGATAACTGGAAACGAGACGGCTGCAATTGCTATTTCCACAAGAAGGACAAAAACAACTACGTGTCGTGCCACTTAACCCTTTCAGACTCATATGACGCAGAGGTTGCCAGATTAACAATAAGAAATAGTTATCTCACTCTTATAATTACCTCTCCACAATTTGTTTTCTACCCACAGCTAACGCAAAGACAACTGCAGAGGTTGAAGTAACTAAACTAAAGGTTTATAATACCCCTGATGGTAACAAAGGCTTTAAAGTATCCCTAATAGGCTCAAAATCGCGTCATATGTCGGAAAGGGTTAACAGTGGAGCATGCTCTGAAGCAAGGCTTCCCGGACCTCCCGAGGAAGTAAAATCACCACCACCACCCATCACCCTCACCAACACCTCATCACCAGCGGGCTATTAGTACGGGACTCCCAGTCGGGCCGGGAGGATAAATATATGGCCTAAAATTCCCTACCCGTACAATAGCCCACAGTTCCAGCCTCCCAGATCTCGGCCCAGTGCCTCCCTGGTCGGGTCCAGCCGTCTTCTTAGTAATGCCAATCCCCCAAACTCTGAAAACCATCAGGCAGCTCCAGTTAAGCCTGGAGACCTTTTTCTCCAACTAAGATTTATTTCAATCCAACTGATTCTTGTCCTATCTCCACTTCCCCCTAACCCCCTGTCACTACTATTTTTTGATTGATTGATTGCACATTGCATACACACATGCATACACACATGCAGTAGATATAGACACAGATAAAATATATATACAGTACATAGATTGAGCGAAGTTAACAAATTTACAATATATACGACACTAATATATACCGGTAATGATAAATAGCCATGTAAACAATATAGTGATTACATAAAACTATAATGCTTAAGGTAATAATGTAAATAAATCCTCTCCCCTTAACCTCGGGGCTAAGCTATCACTCCAAACACCTACACGCCTTGGTAAATACTGTGTTGTGCTGGCAGTGTATCGGGTTACCTACAGCCTTAATATATTGCAATATTTTAGCTCTTACACATTTCGCTCTTCTGGAAACTCTCTCTCTCTCTCTCTCTCTCTCTCTCTCTCTCTCTCTCTCTCTCTCTCTCTCTCTCTCTCTCTCTCTCTCTCTCTCTCTCTGTCAACGTGAGTATGTATGTATCAATATGTGTGTGTGCCAGTATGATATGTACCAGTGTGTTGGTGGGGGGGAGGTATGTGTTTATGTGTGTGTGCGTGTGTGACCCCCGCCCCCATATCTTTTACTAGCCACTCACTTTTTTAATTTGGTGTTTTCCACACCTCATTTGCCGTGACGTGTGAAGACCCACCCTCTTCTCTCTTCATAGTAATCTACTCTACTCTCTCTCTCTCTCTCTCTCTCTCTCTCTCTCTCTCTCTCTCTCTCTCTCTCTCTCTCTCTCTCTCTCTCTCTCTCTCTCTCTCTGTATATATATATATATATATATATATATAGCGGTATATATATATATATATATATATATATATATATATATATATATATACCGGTATATATATATATATATATCTTTCTACCGGTATCTATCTCCGTATTTTCTGATGAGTTATACTTCACTAATATGTACTCTATGTATCAGCGTTAGAAGCAGGGTTATGAGTAATCCTCTTTTAAATTGTTATCGTTCTTGCGCTTGTGGTTTTAGAGATCGGTTATGGATAGGATTATTTTGATTCATCGCCGCATTAACCCATTCAATGTACGAGGACACGTTTCTTAATTTTATTCAAGCATTTATTAGATTATTAGATTCATAGGAGAGATGAAATTTGGTAGTTATAAAGGGATAATTGAGATACATTTTCCCATTTGATTCCTAGAGAGCCTTCCAACACTAAGGAAATCGCAATACGCTGGTAAAACTAGAGTGCACACATGTATGATTCACTGAAAGCCCTGTGCCTCAAGAACCAAATCAACATACCCAACCCTGAGAAACCCAGGATGTGCTGCGAATAAGGCCATATTATTTGTCATCTTAAGTCTTTGAGATGCCGAACCGAAATTAATCAATCATATAGGGGATTTTTGAAGGTCCACATTCACACCTTGCTGGAGAAGATAATGAATATCCAACCTTATAGAAGAGGGGGTGTAGCTAATTTGGTTTGTCATTTTTGTTCATCTAGACCCATGTGTTTCTCTTGAATGTATCACGTGATCAACAACAATTGTATTAACTCGTTTGAGTTCGTTACATATCTGATTGGGTGCGTAGGTTCAATGATGCAGTACCGTCTCCCACACACTTACTGTAGCTGGTGCATTAGTTTACGAATATTGACGGAGGAAAAACACTGGCTTGGTTTATTTTGCTGAAAGATTTGTATCAAACTGTTACATCATCTTGTGCTATAGTCGTTCATTAACATTTATACAATTTACACTGCAGGCGATTGTAAGCGCTATTTACTT
>JAVRFV010000407.1:0-54651 GCA_032716605.1 Paralithodes platypus
CCCTATAGCCCTCCATGATGACGCCCCTCTCGAGATCATAGCTTCTTACAAAGAGAAAAGTCTTAAGTTGTCTCTTGAAGCACTTAACAGAACTTAGTTGTCTCATGGCCAGTGGCAGTCTGTTATATAACCTTGGAGCCATGTAAGAGAATGATCTCTCAAAGAAAGATGACTGCCGGAAAGCCCATGGCTCATAAACATGGCTCATCAAGACGCAGGGGGTCATCGTCATGGGGCACGACTACACCATGGCGTGCCAGTGGACGCCTGAGCAGCTCTGCAAGATACCCGGGCTCACCAAATTTGAGGACCTTGAAAGTTACCAGACACAACTTAAATTCTATTTTAGCTTTTATTGGTAACCAGTGCAGCTCGATGTGATAAGAAGTGATAGGGGTTCATGGTGGAATTCCAAAAATGAGTCTTGCAGCTCTGTTCAGAACAGATTGTACTTTCTTTAATATGTAATTTGGAAGACCCACGAATAAGGCATTGCAATAATCAACACGAGAGAATATCAATGAGTGGACCAGTGTCAGAAGGCAACATTTATTAGTGGCCCCTCCATCATTGACGAACATGCCTATTACATAAGGCATCCTCTTCAAACACTAATCCGCCGTAGTTTGAATCTACCGCGCAGAGCATTTAAAATCTGAGGAGCCTTCATCATGAGCGCACGCTACCTCACTCATGGCTTCAGTCATTATGAATTGGGTTCTCACTACGAAAAAAAAAACTTCGTAAAAAATAAAAAACAAAAATAAAATAAGAATAACTATCCAATAAGCTTTCCATCATATCGTGGATGTACTTGTGTGGATCTTTGACCAGACGCTGATTCAGGCGTCATTCTTCCTTCTCTGCTCTGCGGTCAGCCGGCCCGGACGTGTCTCTCCACGCTCCGCTGGTTCCGCATTTGCTGCTTCCCTAGTGAGTTTTTTCTCATTTGTTTACTCCGGGATGTATCGAGTAAGGTTAGGATATGCGTAGCAGGAGTGTCCTGGGCTGGTTGCCCGCAGTGCAGTGTATTTTGGGTCGTGTGTTTGGGGCATCTATTTCGGATCTTACCCTCGTGGTCCGGTTGTGGACAGGTGAACTTTTTCACAGTTAGCTAGCTTTGTGATGCAGGCGGCTTTCATTACGCCTTATTGCTTCCTTTTATCTTTCTGATGAGGTAGCGTATTTTTGCTGACGTTCCCAGCGTATTTTTCTTCACTTAGTGAAGTTTTTTCTGGGTCCCGAGTCAGTTCTTCCCTTGCCGGAAGTATTTGCTACAGTGGTGTGTTGGCGGTGGTTCCTGTTGTGATATAATTCAGTGCTTTTTGTTTATATTCCGACATGTTAATGTTATCCGTCTGCCTAGGCCTAGCCAGTCTCTCGTAGCTTTACCACATATACAAGTGTTATTGATTTACAGTATTTTCTAAATATGTACTACTGTGTCATGTGTGTCCTGGTTTAGTTGTGTATTGGCTAATTCCACGGACTATTTATGTGTCCTGGGTTAGTTGTGTATTGGCTAATTCCACGGACTATGCTAGGCCCGGCGTTAGTTGTGTTTTGGCTACGCCTCGGTCCGGTGGTGCGTTCAGATGGTATCTGGACGGGGTGGGGTTTTTCCGGCGGGTTTTTCTCGGTTTCACCTTGATAACCCCGGCTGGTTGCCGAGTTTTGGCCACGCGTGGTTTAAAAACAGGCTTGTTTCCCCGGCGAGAGGGTGTCTGTGGCTCCCCAGGACTGCGTCTCTGGGGTGCCTGTTTCAGGCTCCTTATGATTCCCGGCGGATTGGCTGTACCCATCTAACAGTGTTCATACGGACACGTGTTGTTTGTAGTTTTTTTGGTTTTGCAAAGCCAATATAAAACTATGCTGTTGTTATTTTTCCTCCCCGGCAATCTTTTACAAAGAAGTGGGGTTAGGAACAATTGGGGTTAACTTTTAAACTTTACATCACCCGGCGGGTGCAACCTGGAAGGGTGGGATGCCCGAATTTGCAAAATTCAGTTTAGTTGACCAGACAATTGAGGGATGCATTGTGTATCGCCTCCTTCAACATACGGCGCTTTAGGGCACAATTGGGGTTAACGTTTTTTAAACTAATATTCACACCCGGCGGGTGCTCCTTGGAGGGTTGGGAATACCAAATTTACAATTCAGTTAGTTAACCAGACAATTGAGGGATACGTTTTGTATCGCCGCCTTCGACATACGGCGATCTAAAAAGATACTTCGGGAGAAGTTAGATCTCGTATATTTGTCAGGCTTCCCAGTTTTTGATCTACGAGATAATCCGGGGGCCGGCGTCTTTTTTAGTTTTTTTTTTCCAAAATTTAATCTTGAAACAAACACCACCAGAAAGACTTAATCAGTTATAAATGCCATGCTGGTCTTTATATATTATGTCAGAGGGTATTCATAAATCTTTTGGACAAATTAAGATATTCTGAAATCTATTACTTGGGAAACCCCACCGCGTAGCGAGCTGTAGTCGATGAGTATTACGTCTCGTTACCTGGCGGGTTATTTCACACTTGTGTGCGAACATGTTTGGGTTAACCTTATGAGCATTAATTCCTGGAAATTTTCTTTTTTTCCAGAGCTGGGTCCCGGCGGGTCTATGCAGAACCTGGAGTAAGTATCCCACCAGTCTCTGTCATGGCTACCTTTGCCCCGGTTTTTGCTTTATGCATTACGCCCTCCTGTTCAGGTATCCCTATTTTTGCGCACACCCTTTGTATAAAATGTGTTAAACTGTCTCGTTTGGAGTGGGTTACCTTTCCGGCGTTTTTTCTCGTTGCTCCGAGAACACCGTTTTTGATTACCGAGTTTTAGTCAGGATGGCTCAAAATAGGTAAGTTACCCCGACGAGTTTGGTCGCTTGAGGGCTCATGAGAAACTGCGTTTTCTGTGGTCGAGCCTGGGATCAGGCTTCCTGTGTTATTCAGTGCTTTATGCATTACGCCCTCCTGTAATATATCGTTTAGTGTGGGTTACCTTTCCGTCGTTTTTCTCGTTGCTCCGAGAACACCGTTTTTGTTTACCGAGTTTTAGTCAGGATGGCTAAAATAGGTAAGTTACCCCGACGAGTTTGGTCGCTTGAGGTCTCATCAGAAACTGCGTTTTCTATGGTCGAGCCTGGGATCAGGCTTCCTGGGTTATTCCCGTCGAGGGGGGCTCCACACAGTTTTCTAGGTGATCAGGCTGACACCTGTTGGACTTGGTTTTCTCTGCTTTTCAAAGCCATTGAAACAATGCTGTCTGTTTGTTTGGTCTTTACCTCCCGGCGACCTTTTTTACAAAGAGGTCTGGGGCAGGTATAATTGGTTTGACATTGCATATAAAACCCGGCGGTTGTACCTTCGGGTGGTTATATTAACGGATTTGCGATTCGAGATAATTTGCCAAACAATTGATTGATACAATAGGGTATCACGGCCTTCAAGACGGCGATCTATGAGAGCTTCTGGGAGAAGCCGGATTAGAGATTAAGATAGGCTTAGACTTTTTATGGGTTAAAAAGATGCCTGAATCTTACTAGTGTTTCAAGTGTAAAGGGATACTTGAAAGACTTCATCTTTAATAAAGATATGCTTCATCTTTATGAGGATTAAGAAGTTATGCTTAATTCTTTTGGACAGGTAAAAGATATGCTGAAATCTTTATTAAGCCATTGACACAATGCCGTTTGTTTGTTTGGGCTTTCCCTCCCGGCGACCTTTTTACACAGAGGTCTGGAGCAGGTACAATTGGTTTGACATTGCATATAAAACCCGGTGGTTGTACCTTTGGGTGGTTATATTAACTGATTTGCAATTCGCGATAATTCGCCAAACAATTGATTGATACAATAGTGTATCACGGCCTTCAAGACGGCGATCTATGAGGGCTTCTGGGAGAAGCCAGATTAGAGATTAAGATAGGCTTAGACTTTTTATGGGATAAAAAGATGCCGGAATCTTACTAGTGTTTCAAGTGTAAAGGGATACTTGAAGATTTAGGCTGTATAAAGTTTATGCACCCGAATATCTCTTTTTTTTACAAAAGTAAGAATACTATGTGGTTGTTTGATTATCTGCTTTTCTAGAGTTATGATATGATTACGAATGTCCCCCTCCAGTCTTAGAAATCAGGCATGTTCGTCAATGATGGAGGGGCCACTAATAACTTCATCTTTAATAAAGATATGCTTCATCTTTATGAGGATTCAGAAGATATGCTTAAAGCTTCTGGACAGGTCAAGATAGGCTGAAATCTTTAATATGAAACTAAAGGACAACGAAAAATAGTGGTGGAGTGCTACTGTTCGTTGACCGGCGGTTTTGAGGCACATATTTTGTCCCATTTTTTGGGTGTAACCCTATGAGCATTAATCCCCGGAAATTTCTCTTTCCAGGGCGGAGTACCGGTGTTGCACCAGGTGACCGGGTAGTTCCCGGGGCGGGGTAGTTTTCCCCCAGTCTCTGTCGTGTCGGCACTGGAACCTCTCATTGATGTATATTCACCGCCGTTAAGCTCAGGTAGCCCTATCTTATTTTTATTTGTTAATGAAATAATTTAATAGCTGAATCATAATAAACATATATATTTTCTATGATTATATTATGATAATATTGTGTTTATTTATAGTAATTTATTTTAATACAATTAAATATAAATTAAATTACTTAGTATACTTTATGATTTTGCTCACCAGCTCTGCTTTCAATGTGTTAATGAGCTATGGGAGCTTTTAATTATCATAAACCTTTACGGGACTCGGACGAGGGCTCCCATTCAGGGAGTAGACCGAGCTCGCAAGCGAGGGACAGCCACAGCCAAGGTGTATGGCGATACTCACAGTCGTACCTCACCCGCCGGACGATAACGCCGGCGGGCGGACCTGACGCTCTGATGACGGACGAGAACAGGTTGATTTCCATTTATCTATTTTCCGCCGCCAGACGCGTCTCTAATGTGCCACGTAGTCAACAAACTACAGGCTTAGCGAGGCGTAGTCTCGCTAATCGCGCCCCTGTGGCCGGCGCAGTGTGGTACCAGCATTTGAACACGTGGTGCCCGCACCCAGTGTCACTCCTGGTCGGGTTGTTCCACTTAGAACACAATTGGCAACCTAGAAACCTCGCGGACTTGTTCATTTTGGACATTCAGGAGGCCAAGTGGCTAGCACCATATGGTAGCGACGTGACCAAGATATTCATGAATCAATATACCCAGTCTACAAAGCGACAGTTTCCATCGCATTGGCAAGCTTTTACGTCTCGGATTCTTAGAACAAAACAAACTGTGCCCTCGGTGGCGTTGGTTGTTTATTCTTTAATTTATCTGTTCATGCAGAAACATTTATCTGAAAGTGATTTATGTGGGCAGGTTTTAAACTCCGCCCACCTCCCCGTCAGCTCAGGCCTACATGGTCTCTGGACAAAGCATCGTCGTTATTCTCGTTCCCGTATGTACCCAAGACTGCAGATTTTACAAAAGGGCAGTATTCCTTATGGCTTTGGCTACCGGGAACAGAGTATCTGAGCTGGCGGCGATGAGCAACGCACCTAATTGCCTCAGGTTTGATAGGCTTCATGAGTGTATTCACATTGCACCTTCCCCAGGATTCATAGCCGAGATTGAGCCCAGTGAACACATGTTTTCAGAGTTCACGGTGCCGGCGTTAAACAGGGGAAAGGTGCACCATCTTTTTTGCCCAGTGCAAGCTCTAACCAAAATATTTAAGAGTGGCACCTCTAAATCACCAGGGTGCTTTATGGGTCGCAAGTCCGGGTGAACGCTTGATGGAGCGTACACTGGCTTCTCTCTTGGTCGAGGACTTTAAAGAGAAGAATCCCGGCGTTGTGGGTAAGACCCACGATTTACGCAAGGGGACAGCCTCTTTACGTTTCCTTAATAATCTTTCGGTGGAAGTTATTACGTCCACACAGTTGTGGACCTCTAATCAGGAGTTTTTGCCTCGATACCTTTCAGTAGCTCTGGACAAACCTTCCTTGCCATGTATAGCTTTACGGCAGAGGGTCTAGGTGGCCCTTTTAGTCACGTTTTGTTTAATTTCAAGAAAAAGGGGGGGGAGGGTGCAGTCAGTGTGACATAGGACACCCTAGACCCCTCCGGAGTATGTGTTCGGAACATACGAGCTGTGATACTGGTTGTAGGCATTGTATTATAAAATTTCTCTGTAGTATTCATTGCAGGAAATTGTGCTAAAGGCCAATAGTAGTGTTACAACAATTCTTGTTGTAAGTAGCTTTGGCTGTGAAGCAATAGATTTTTGAGAAGTCTCGGTAGTTGCAACTACGACTTTTACTTTTGAAGTAATTACTTCTGCATAAGTACACGAGTTCAGTACTTCTACGAATGTACAAGAATTCATTTATGTTTGGTTATATTTTTAGGAATATATCCACTAGTTAATGGGGTTTATATGTGCACATGTAAACTTATAAGTTTTTAGTTTTCACCACTTACTTTAACCCTCTCACCACGGAAGGGCTCTTGAACACCCATAAAAAAGCATATAATAGGTACCCGGAAGGCCTCTTGAACGCCCAGTGGTTGAAAGCCTGTGAGCTTCGTGTGCGAGGCGTCGGTCCGACGCATGTAAACAACAGCCGGCTGGACCGACGCCCCGCATCTCCGGCCACAAGAAGGAGAGCGTCGCTTGTTCGTGTGTGCCTGTATGTTGTTGTTAAGTATCGAAAAGTGGTGTAAAGTGGCTGTTTTGGCCATAAAGTTATCTCCAATGAAATCATCATCACAGCTCAACCAGTTGACTTAGAGAGTTCTACTTAATGCCATTCTACAGGTAAATAACACAGCTACGCTTGGGGATGCGCGGGCATGCGGGAAGCAGTCTGATTAACGAATATACGGTAGCCTAGCCTAGATGTTTTTCGGCCAAAACACCCGGGTTTCGAGGAATATATATATAATACATAGCCGGGGCTGGAGGGTTAAGTGGGGTGCCTTCTTAACTAGCAGATCTGTGCACAGAGTCTCAGAGTTAACCCTTTTTCAAGCAGGCTTCTTTAAAGCACGCTCCTGCTTGTACCCCTTTTTGAAGATTTAGGCTGTATAAAGTTTATGCACCCGAATATCTCTTTTTTTTTTACAAAAGTAAGAATACTATGTGGTTGTTTGATTATCTGCTTTTCTAGAGTTATGATATGATTACGAATGTCCCCCTCCAGTCTTAGAAATCAGGCATGTTCGTCAATGATGGAGGGGCCACTAATAAATTATAGGTTTGACTCCTGTAAGGAGATAAAGAAAACCTAATATTTAGTAGTGGCCCCGTAATCATTGACGACTGGGGCCCTCCCGACCATCCCCTTCCCATTCGTTGATGTATTAAGGATTTTGGTTTACTTGATATGTCAGTGAAGGAAGAATGACGCCTGAATCAGCGTCTGGTCAAAGATCCACACAAGTACATCCACGATATGATGGAAAGCTTATTGGACAGTTATTCTTATTTTATTTTTGTTTTTTATTTTTTACGAAGTTTTTTTTTTTCGTAGTGAGAACCCAATTCATAATGACTGAAGCCATGAGTGAGGTTGCGTGCGCTCATGATGAAGGCTCCTCAGATTTTAAATGCTCTGCGCGGTAGATTCAAACTACGGCGGATTAGTGTTTGAAGAGGATGCCTTATGTAATAGGCATGTTCGTCAATGATTACGGGGCCACTACTAAATATTAGGTTTTCTTTATCTCCTTACAGGAGTCAAACCTATAGTCTAGGTATAAACTGCTTCACCGAGTAGAGATTTCTGATGTGTAGGTAGCAACTTTTGACAATCTGATTTACGTGCTCCTTAAAATCCAGTCTCGAGTTCAGGTACACTCCCAGATTCCGAACAAAGTTTACTGGTTGTAGCTGTGAGTCATCCGTATCAATGGAGAGTGCATTTACTGTGTCAGTAGCCCTTCTGTTTCCTCGGATGATGAGAATTTCAGTTTTGTTATAATTTAGTTTTAAGTTTTCTTGTCCTCATCCACTTCTTGATATCGGTCATCAGCATTTCCACCTTCCTCTGTGTATCAGCTATGCCTGTGATCTTCACATAAATTTGGGTGTCATCAGCGTAGAAATGATAGCTGACACCGTGTGCACGAAGCAGAAGAGACAAGCCACTAGTGTATATCGTGAACAGGACAGGACCC
The DNA here is from genome assembly GCA_032716605.1 of Paralithodes platypus. NCBI lineage: Eukaryota > Metazoa > Arthropoda > Malacostraca > Decapoda > Lithodidae > Paralithodes > Paralithodes platypus. Next base: position 8,173 of record JAVRFV010000407.1, read on the forward strand.
AACACTGCTCCCTGCGGAACGCCATGGAGCAGGGGTGCCGAGTCCGAGACTATCCGATTCATCATCACACTCTGGGATCTACCTGACAAGTATGACCTGAGAAGCAAGAGAGCAGAGTCACGCACACCACAGTCATAAAGATAACTCAATAGCAGCTCATGATCCACTGTGTCGAAGGCTGCAGAGAGATCAAGTAAAACCAATAATGAGATCTCGCCGTCGCAAGTGTTCTTGACTAAATCATTATGCATTCTGATCAATGCTGTCTCAGTCGAATGATGCTGCCGATAAGCAGACTGACAAATGGGAATAGTTTCATTTTGCTGAAGTAGCGGCAGCAGTTGATCAAGTATGGCACGCTCTAATATTTTTGATAAAAAAGACAAGTTGGAGACAGGACGGTAGTTCGACATAGTCTCTACATCAAGTCCAGGTTTCTTAAGGATAGGCCGGAGCAAGGCATGTTTTTCAGACACTGGGAAGTTGCCTTCAGAGAAAGTGTTGTTAACTATTTTGGAAATAAGCTCCACTGTATGATCATATACACCAGGTAGTTTGGAAACATTTATAGGATCCAATGGACAAAATGTTTTATTAAGATTTCTTATATAGGATGAAACAACATCAGCCTCTACCGGATGGAATGATGAGAGGACACTATTAGGAGTATGTCGTGGTTGGGGTACAATTGAATATTCTTCATTAGAGACTTCATCCAGTTCATGTCTCATACGAGTTATCTTGCTAGTAAAGAATGTGACAAAGTCTGCAGCTAACTCCGCATCAAGTGCAGAAGGTCTTGAGTTCACGTGTTTTTTTCCAAGTAAGCCACTGACAACCGAAGCCAACTTTCTTTGATCACCACCACATGAGTCGACTTTCCCCTGGTAAAACGCTTTCTTTTCGTCTTTGATTGTGTGGACTACGGCTCTTTTCGCCAACATGTATGGCAACCATGTGATGTCAGTTTTATTTTTCCGCCATCTACGTTCGGCTCTTCTACGCTCTCTTCTAAGAAATTTGACTCGAGGGCTGTACCATGGTGAGTCATCTCGCACTATGATTCTCTTTTCTACCTCCGGATAGTGATGATCAAACACAGACTTAAGTGCGCCATTGTGTACCTCCACCAGCTCGTTTGAAGAAAGATTGGAAGTATCAGTACTGTACTTGCAAGGTGCTGTCTTATTTCATTGCGAGCAATATTCTGGTCAGTATTTCTGTAGTTTCTAAACCTGATTACTTTCTCATATATGGGCGGCTTAGGGAAATCAAAGCCGAAAGTAATCAGAGAATGATCAAAAATAGAAGAGTCCAGAACCTCCACCTCAACATCCAGAAGACCATCACAACCGGTGGGAGACAGAACCAAGTCAAGGGTGTGTCCTGAGATATGAGTTCGGTTGGATACGTGATTTACAAAATTATTCTGGTCAGTCAATTCAAGGAACTCGGAGGAAAATGGTTTCAGATGAGGATTGTCGATCCAGTAATTAAAGCCTCCACATATCAAGAGTCTTCCGATTTTGGCAGAAAACTCCTCACGAAACTGTCCAAACTCATCCATAAAACCTCTATCTGTTCCTCGATGGCCAGGCCTATAAATAATTGCTATTCTTAGGATTTGTTGACGAACTTTTATTTCCAATTCCAACAGTTCATAAAAAAGGGGGGCTGGGTTATGACTTATCTGAGAGATATTTACTAGCGACGCAGAGTATAAAAACGCTACTCCACCACCTGGATGATCACTACAAGACCTAGGAACACTTATTATTGAATGAGTTTTAGGCAACGCAGCTTGAATAATATTTAGATCTGATTCAAACAACCAGGTCTCAGTGAGGCAAAGTATATCGAGACCGAGCTCATCCAAGACCTCACCAATGTAATCCATCTTGTTGCGCATCGAACGAACATTTAGCATGCCCAGTTTCAATCGGCTCCTTGGGACGTTTTTCATTTTTTTGAACTCACAAAATTGGTGTTTTCAATAAGTCTATTTTTTTGGGCTATCATAAGAGGACAATTTCTACTTGAAGCAAAATGAGTTGGTGGCTCTGTGACTGATGAGGAGTTTACACAATTTATGCATTTAGGGTTATGAGTGGTTAATCCTGTAAGTCCTTCAGTAAACTGGCATGGGTTGTCCTTCTTACAGGGGATAGGTTAGCTTGGGGGCATTTTGTGTATGGCCACCCCCATTAAGGGGAGTAAGGCATCTGGCAATAGATAGATAGATAGATGCATTTAGGGGAAGCTATATTTGTGCAGCCTTTTGAACTGTGAGTACCAGCGCAGAAACTACATTTTGGGTCCTCCCCTTTCAGAGTACACCTGTCAAAAGTATGACCAAAGCCCTGACAATGGTAACATTGCGTCACCCAGAAGCGATCATAAGCACGACATTTAGTGAGTCCAACGTACACAGAGTTGCCCTCGTTGACAATTGAAGAGCGTATTTCAGGAGACATTTTTACTACTGCTATTTTTGTATGTGCATCCTTTTTCTGCTTAGTGAACACCAAATTTAGAGTTAGGCCCTCGTCGAACAGAGACTTTATGCTTGGATTCTTGCTTAGGATGCTGGAGATGATCTCGTCGTCCTCCGTGTCAGTAGAGATACCAACCAGGGTCATTTTTGGTAGCATCTTCTTGGGTTCTGACACTGAAGATGCTGTCAGTCCTGAGACACTGGTTGATGGCCCTCCCTGCGTCCTCTTTGGCTTTCTTTGATGGAAGTCGTACTACTAAAGCACATGATTCAGTTATAGTACATTTATTTATTGGAATCGCAGCCAAAGCTTTCTCAATAGCCTTAGTATCAGGTGGTCTTAGAGGCTCAGAGGTACTATCTTTTGGCCTAACTATTAAGACTTGATGGTCCCAGACAGTTTTTTTCTTCCCACCATCCACCACCTCAGTGGTGCACTTGGTAGGCTCCTTTTTTGTGTCCTCTAATGTTTGCTGGACGATTTTGGCGAACGAGGGAATGTCTGGTGTGGCAGCGTTGGTTTCGAGGTTGGTAATTCGGTCCCCCATTTTTTCGATTTGACTTGCCACAGCAGCGAGGGCGCCAGAGACCTCACTCACTATGGCGTCCTTCAGATCCGTTGTGGCCTGCGAGCTGACTAATGCGTTCTCGGCGTCTGAAGGGCAGTTGTCACAGAACCACCTCCATCCGAATGGATGGATTTTTTGGAAGAACGCATAGTCCTTGCAGAGACTGTCAGGGAGTCCAGAGCATAGGGGGTGGTACCTAACCTATCCTAGTATTATGGGTGGGGGCTGTCGCCCCCACACCCCCGCTGCTAGCTGTGGTGCGGCTCATAAATGTTGTCCGTTTATTTCAAACCTACCACCTGATCCATTGTCATTAACCTAACCTACCCTAACCTAAGCCTAGTACGGTTCACAAAAAATGGCGGGCACGAAGGCCGCGCCGTCTTTAGGAGAGTATTGACAACCTTGTTACCAAAAAAGACATTTCAGTACCGTAATTTTTATTAGGCTTTGCCGAGGATTAAACACATTTTCATGTGATCTTTAGAGCATATACATTACATATTTGTCTTCAAATATAAAAAATTGTGGTATTAAAATAGTTATACAGTACCGGTGCAGGTACCGTACTCTCTTTTCTGTGGTAAATTTGTACCGTGTAACAGCCAAGAGTTTTAGGATTTATTTTTGTATTTATTTCATTGTTCTTTGATGTTCATAGCCTAATGTACATTGTTGTATTATAGCTAGGACTGCAGGAAATAAGTATTTACCTATTATCCAACAATCTAAAAACACGCCCCCCACTAGTAGTGGTGGGCATAATCGATTACTGTACATTGATTATGTAAAATTCATCAATAATCGATGACAGTTATTTCTTTCCATTGACTATGTCAAATTCATCAATAGGGTAATCGATTACAGTTATTTATTGGGATGGATGTAGTGTCCACGCGTACGGTCGGCATGTTTACATACGTCGATCGCTGCGGTTAAGTTCACGTCTATTTTGATGGCTATTTTATCGGTTATTTGCCCCCTGGGCAAAGCCCCCCCTCAACATAATATTGTATCCAATGACAGTCAAATTAGACAGGAACATGATCGCAAGCGTCCGATGCTGCCGCCGCTGCCGTCATGTTTACATGGGCGATCGCCAAGGTTAAATTCACGTCTATTTTGGCGGCAATTTTTTTGGTTATTTGCCCCCTGCTGGCAATATATATGATGATGACAATATGTCATGGGGGGTCAACATATTATTGTATCCAACGGCAGTCGAAATAGACTGGAACATGATGGCAAGCGTCCGCCGCCGCTCCGCGTAGTGTAAACAAAGCGGGCGGTACACCCGAACTCTACATTCTACCCTATTTATTTCCAAGGCTGAGATGTGGGCACCATCCAGCTCTTCTGAGCTATCAGAAGAGACTGGATATCTCCGTCGACGACACCTGCCCGGGATGCAACACAGCACCCCATACTATTAAACACGTTACACGTCGTAGAAGATTGCATTCTACTCAATCACTTGCGCCAACAACATTATCTACACTCCTTGAGAAAGTTGAGAGCCCTGTGGGAAAGCCCGATCATGGCCATGGCCTTCCTTAGGGACTCAGGGGCTGTTCGGCCAGGCAGCTCAAGAAACGACAACAACAACAGTTATTTATAATTGATTAATAATAATAATAATAATAATAGTTCTTAAAGCTAGCGCATGCTAAGCTAGCTAAGGATAGCTCAAAAAGGCCGATTAGGCGTGTTTCCATTGGGGTCCTGTACTACTACCCCATCCCTTTGCTCATGAGGGATGGTAACGACTCAGTGCTTGTGAAAAATCTTTAATGCGCCGAGCGTGGGCGCGAACCCGGGCCTTCTGGGTGGAAGTCCGAGACGCTAGTCACTACACCAAGCGAGCCGCTAAGGGGGGATCAAGTAGGAGGCAAGCTCTTTACTTGGATGAGGTGTACTTGGTAACAGCCTTGGTGCCCTCAGACACAAATGATTACCGGTACTGAAAATAATTATGAAATGTCAAGCATCATAGGCCTTGACATTCCAAAGAGTTTTGCTTTGGCTATGTATATTATGAATGTTTAATATATCTCCCATCATAATATATAGCCTATTCCTAAATAAGTTATAATGTAAAACTTGCAAAATAATATATAATATGCCCACCACTACATGTACTGTATATAGCCTACTACATACCTTAACACATATTATGTCCACCACTACATGTACTGTATATAGCCTACTACATACCTTAACACATATTATGTCCACCACTACATGTACTGTATATAGCCTACTACATACCTTAACACATATTATGCCCACCACTACATGTACTGTATATAGCCTACTACATACCTTAACACATATTATGTCCACCACTACATGTACTGTATATAGCCTACTACATACCTTAACACATATTATGTCCACCACTACATGTACTGTATATAGCCTACTACATACCTTAACACATATTATGCCCACCACTACATGTACTGTATATAGCCTACATACCTTAACACATATTATGTCCACCACTACATGTACTGTATATAGCCTACATACCTTAACACATATTATGCCCACCACTACATGTACTGTATATAGCCTACTACATACCTTAACACATATTATGTCCACCACTACATGTACTGTATATAGCCTACTACATACCTTAACACATATTATGCCCACCACTACATGTACTGTATATAGCCTACATACCTTAACACATATTATGTCCACCACTACATGTACTGTATATAGCCTACATACCTTAACACATATTATGCCCACCACTACATGTACTGTATATAGCCTACATACATTAGCACATATTTTATAAACAAATTAGCCTATAGTTACTTAAGGCAAAGTAATCGATTATAGGTATCGCCAACAAACTTGACAATTATCTCGATCCCTGACCTCTTCGTAACTCAAAAGGACCAAACTGGCTGTAAATTTCCACATCTATTTTCTGTTGGACTCTTCCCAGATGATAGGAATGTCAGCCGGCTTGCTTTCATTAATTTTGAGTTATAAGAGGTTAAGGGGTCCAGATTATTGTCAAGTTCGTTGGCACTACCTATGTCGGGAATAGGGTAATGATCCTGACAGTTTTAGGTCCAATAGAACATTTGAATTTGGCGGTATCGTATCGCATGATTTCGGCTGGTTCTTTGTGTACAGTATTGTAGTTTATTCTTAAGTATAGGTTAAATATTAACTGTAATGTATAAATATCTACATCAGCTCTAGATGTATCATGAAACCAAGTTATGGGTTATAATTATTATGAGCCGGCAGCCATATGTAATTTCACGAAGCGATCGGATGCCGGCCCTTTAGTCTCTCAATCAACACCATACAACCAACATCTCCCCCCCCCCCCCCCCGGCTCTGACTCAACCCACAGTTCACCATGTGCTACAAATATTAATCTATAACAACAGTCCTACATCACCAGTCCTCTAAGCTAAGTTCATTGTATCGATATTGTATGATGTGAACATTCCTACATGTCATGCAATTGAATTAGCTGTGTGTGGGGGACTGGATTACACCCATCGACTACGTCGTTGGTAATTATATTATAACTATTTGTTGGGATATTTCATGTACCAGTGATATGCAATTTAACCTCTTTATCTAAATTCCCGACAACCTATACTAATCCAAAATGCCAAAAAGTAATCAAAATAATCGACTACCGACAAACTTGAGTATCTCCCGCCAGTAACCACAAGTGGGGAGGGCTATGAAGATCAGGGAAAATGTGGGGTTAAGGGGACACTGACTGTTTTGTTGGCCTATAAATTCATTCATAAATTCTTAGTTTCCTCGCTAGACATCTCTCAAACTTAGAAAAACATCCCCTAGACCCCCCGCCCCCCTTCTTAAAATAAATTTTTACATTTTTCGGTAGAAAAATGTTCCGGCCGAAGGGCGGTTCCTCTTACAATTACAGGCTCGCTATCGCTCGCCAGGAAAAAAATTGACACCTAAACGGCACGATATGTAATGTATAACGAAATGGGACAAAAGGTCTTAAAATCGCGCCAAACAAATGGGCCGAACGTCTAAAAATCTCAAAACTAATGGGACCAAACACAAAGGAGGTAGGGGGCCAGAAAAACGGTCTGACTCCCCTTGAAGAAGACACAAAGGGGAAAATAAGCTCTACAGTTTGTGTGGGATACAGAATAAGCTCTACAGTTTGTGTGGGATACAGAATAAGCTCTACAGTTTGTTGTGGGATACAGAATAAGCTCTACAGTTTGTGTGGGATACAGAATAAGCTCTACAGTTTGTGTGGGATACAGAATAAGCTCTACAGTTTGTGTGGGATACAGAATAAGCTCTACAGTTTGTGTGGGATACAGAATAAGCTCTACAGTTTGTGTGGGATACAGAATAAGCTCTACAGTTTGTGTGGGATACAGAATAAGCTCTACAGTTTGTGTGGGATACAGAATAAGCTCTACAGTTTGTTGTGGGATACAGAATAAGCTCTACAGTTTGTGTGGGATACAGAATAAGCTCTACAGTTTGTGTGGGATACAGAATAAGCTCTACAGTTTGTGTGGGATACAGAATAAGCTCTACAGTTTGTGTGGGATACAGAATAAGCTCTACAGTTTGTGTGGGATACAGAATAAGCTCTACAGTTTGTGTGGGATACAGAATAAGCTCTACAGTTTGTCCTGGGATACAGAATAAGCTCTAGAGTTTGTGTGGGATACAGAATAAGCTCTACAGTTTGTGTGGGATACAGAATAAGCTCTACAGTTTGTTGTGGGATACAGAATAAGCTCTACAGTTTGTGTGGGATACAGAATAAGCTCTACAGTTTGTTGTGGGATACAGAATAAGCTCTACAGTTTGTTGTGGGATACAGAATAAGCTCTACAGTTTGTTGTGGGATACAGAATAAGCTCTACAGTTTGTTGTGGGATACAGAATAAGCTCTACAGTTTGTCCTGGGATACAGAATAAGCTCTACAGTTTGTGTGGGATACAGAATAAGCTCTACAGTTTGTTGTGGGATACAGAATAAGCTCTACAGTTTGTGTGGGATACAGAATAAGCTCTACAGTTTGTCCTGGGATACAGAATAAGCTCTAGAGTTTGTGTGGGATACAGAATAAGCTCTACAGTTTGTCCTGGGATACAGAATAAGTCGCCCACCCCCCCAAGACTTATTGAAATTCTTATATATTCCCTCAGTAACCCCTAACCCACCCTATTGTTGGGTTGGCCTAATGGGTAAATGCTCACCTCTGACGGTCCTTGGATAATAGGTTAATACTCACTTCCGATAGTTCTTGATATACAAATCCACTGGATATGAACGAAAATCTCACACTCACACACACACAGGACTTGTGATGAAATCATGGCAGTAGCGGCTAGGCTAAAAGGGTTAGAGGGTAAGGACAAAATCTACATCAGGCGAGACTTACCAGAAGAAGAGAGAAAGAAGGAGGCTGAACTAAGGAAAACCGCCAAGGAGGAAAATAGCAAGAGGACATAACAAGAAAAGAATAAGTTTTTTTACGGAGTAAGAAAGGGGAAGATTATGAAACTTTCGGTAAAAAGAAACTAAAAGTAAAAGAGGGTAGGGAACAGACCGCCGCAGATAAGGCGCTTGGAGCAGGTAATGGGGGACTAGAAAGTATAAGGATTCTATATAGCAATGTCGATGGGCTAATCTCTAAGAAACTAGAACTAACAGACTTACTCAATACTAAGAAACCAGAAATAGTATGTCTCACTGAGACAAAACTAAGAGAAGACCTTGATATAAATTTGCTAGGATGGTCTGAATACAGGATTTGGAGGAGGGACAGAAAATTTCGACATGGAGGTGGAGTGTGCATCCTTACTAGGAAAGATTTGATTGTGTCTGAGATAAAACTAGAAACTTCAACAGCAGAAGTTTTAGCAATAGAGATTGGTGGAAACGAAAAAATAGTGGTGATAGTAGCGTATGTACCTCCCAAGATGAAGACATGGGGTAAGGAGGAGCATAGCCTAATGCGTAAGGAAACAATTAGTGTGCTAGGAAATATCTTGGCTTCAAAGGATGAAATAGTCATGTGTGGGGACTTTAACTGCAAGGAAGTGAATTGGGAAGATCTTGAAGCCGGAGCAGGGGAGGAAAGTTGGGGCTATGAATTTTTAAGTATGGCCATGGAAAATTCTATATACCAACATGTAAAAGAGTCAACAAGAGTAAGGGGAAGTGATCAACCAGCTAGATTGGACCTTCTATTCACAAGAAGGGAGGAGGAGGTTCAAAGTATTCAGTACATATGCCCACTAGGAAAAAGCGACCATGCAGTTCTAGACATAGACTTACTATTGAAGTACAGTATAATCTACCCAAGGGAAGGGAAAAGCGCAAGGAAAATCACTGGATGTATTCCAGAACCGATTTCGAAGGACTACGGGATTTTTTCAAGTCACAAAATTGGGATCAGGTGTTATCTGAAAGTGAGGTAGACAAAAAACTCAAGGCATTCATGGAGATCTATGATACTGGTATAAAAACTTTTGTCCCTAAGTACATTAATAAAAGGAAAAAAAGTAATCGCAAAGTATGGTTTAACCGCGAATGTAGGCAAGCACAGGAAGCAAAAAACAAAGCCTGGAAAAAGATGAGAAACTGGGATTCGGAAGATAACAGGCAAAAGTATAAAGAGGAGAGAAACAAATACACAGAAATGAGGAGGAGGTCAGAGGCAAACCATGAGAAAGGGATAGTGGAGAACTATGAAAAGAATCCAAAAATGTTTTTCAAGTTTGTAAACGGCAAAAGGAAGATAAAAGCCACGATCGTAAAGATTAAAAGTGGAAACAGAATCATAGAAGAGGATACAGAGATTGCGGAAGAACTAAATAGAAATTTTGCATCAGTATTTACAAAAGAAGGAGAATTCATTGCACCAGAAAACAATGAGATAGGTACAGAGGAAATGCCGGAAGTCACATTTAACAGACCAGAGCTCATAGACAAAATGAGTAAGGTGGATCCAAACAAAGCCGCTGGACCGGACGGAGTATCAGGCTGGATTATTAAAGAAAATGCTAAGGAACTGAGTATACCGTTATATGACATAATGACCAAATCATTGGACACAGGGATAGTACCTACAGAATGGAAAAGAGCAAACATTATTCCTATATTTAAGGGAGGAAGCAGAGATAAACCACTGAACTATAGACCTGTATCACTATTGAGCATCCTCATGAAGATTCTGGAAGGATTAATAAGGGACAAATGGGTTAACTACCTGGAATCCAAAAGATTAATTACTGACCGACAATTTGGATTCAGAGGAGGCAGATCATGTGTAAGCAACTTGTTGAGTTTTTACTCTAGAGTAATAGACACAGTGGACAAGAGGGAAGGATGGGTAGACTGTGCCTACCTAGGCTTTAAAAAGGCATTTGACAAAGTTCCACACAAGAGATTGCTGTGGAAATTAAAACATGAGGGAAAAGTAGGAGACAAACTGCTGAAATGGATGGAGAGCTACCTTAGCGGAAGACAGATGAGAACAACAGTAAGGGGGAAATCGTCAAACTGGACTCAAATTACGAGTGGGGTACCACAAGGATCTGTCCTGGCCCCAATCATGTTTCTAATATTTGTAAATGACTTACCTGAGGGACTAACAAGCTACATGAGCATGTTTGCGGACGATGCTAAGCTGCTTAAAACGATCAGAACCCAGGAGGATTGCCTTGAGCTCCAAGCAGATTTGCAAAAGATCCATGAATGGAGCATCAAATGGAATATGGAGTTCAATGCAGGGAAATGTAAGACTCTAGAAATGGGTAAAAGCAAGTACAGACCTAGAAAAGATTATAAACTAGGAAACGAAGTGATTCCCAAAGCAGAAAAAGAAAAATACTTGGGGATAGAATTTAAGGATATCATGTCTCCAGAAAGCCACGTAAATAAGATAGTGAGAGAATCACTAGCACTATTGGCAAATATCAGGATGCCTTTTAATTATCTTACCGAAAACACCATGAAACAAATAATAACGGCAATAATAAGACCCAGGATGGAATATGCATCTGTAGTGTGGTCCCCTCACATGAAGAAACATATCCACAAAATTGAGAGGGTACAGAGAGCAGCTACGAGGATGATCCCAGGTATGGAAAATTTGGAGTACCAAGAGAGGCTCGAGAGATTGAATCTACCTACACTGGAACAGAGAAGGAAACGAGGACAGCAAATTCAGATATACAAATGTGTTAGAGGTATTGACAAAATCGACCAAGAAAACTTCATAGAGAGGGATGGAGGTGAGAGAACAAGAGGTCACAGCTACAAACTAAAAGTGCTTAATAGTAAATCTGATCTGAAAAGTAAAAGATTTCCTACCAACTCGATTAGTGGGTGGAACAAATTGCCAGCCGAAGTAGTGTCTGCACCATCAGTGCATAGTTTCAAAGCACGGTATGACAAACATATCTTAGGAGGCGGGAATTAATGAGCATGCTCACTCCCGCAAATACAACTAGTGTAAGTACAACTAGTGTAAGTATACACACACACACACACACACACACACATGTTTCTAATATACATTAACGATATGCCAAAGGATATAAATGCATATATGAATATGTTTGCAGATGATGCCAAGATCATGAAGCGTATAGAAGATGAAAACAGTGGTAGGGAATTACAGAGGGATTTGGATAGGATAGATCAATGGAGCAAGAAGTGGAAAATGGAATTCAACACAAATAAATGTCATGTAGTGGAAATGGGAGTAAGTAAAAGAAGGCCTCATATGGAATATAAGTTAGGAGAAAACACTATTAGCCCATCAGAGAAAGAAAAGGACTTAGGGATAACTGTTAGGGGTGATCTTTCACCTGAGAATCATATTAATAAGATAGTGGGAGAAACATATGGACTGCTAAACAGAATAAAAATAGCCTTTAACTATATAAACGAGGAGATGCTGGAGAAAATAATAAAAACATTGGTGAGACCAAGACTGGAGTATGCGGCAGTGGTGTGGGCACCACATCTAAAAAAGCATATGAAGAAGCTGGAGAAAGTTCAGAGAGCTGCAACTAGGATGATACCAGAACTGAGAGAATTACCATATGAGGAGAGATTAAAGAAATTAGATTTACCATCTCTAATGGATAGGAGGGAGAGAGGCGATATGATTATGATGTACAAATGTGTGAGAGGACTCGAAAAGGTGGACAAGAAGGGTTATATTGTGAAAGATAATGGTAGAACTAGGGGGCATAGATATAAACTAATGAAAGGAAGATGTAAAGGAGATGTGAGAAAGTATAGTTTCCCTTACAGAAGTATAAGTAAGTGGAATCAGTTGGAAGAGGAAGTGGTGTGTGCCAAAACATTCATATTTTTAAGGCAAAGTTAGATAATTGTAACTCAGGAAGCGGGACAATACGAGCCTAAAAAGCTCAACTCCTGTATACTACAAATAGGTAAATACACACACACACACACACAATTGAAGGACATGTAAGAACATCTGACAGAAAAAGGCCATGGCTGACTAAGCCAGCAACCCTACCAGGCCTCCCTGTCCAAAAAAATGCATTATGGGAGAATGCGCGGAGAGAGTTGTGTTAGCGGACGTACCGTCCACTTCGTTTACATAGTCGCACGCTCACAGTTACATTCGCATCTAATTTGACTGCTGTTATTTGCCCCTGCTGGTAATATATATGATGATGACAATAATTCATGGGGGGTGAGGCCTCAACCCATTATTGTATCCCACGGCCGGTAACAAAACAATTTACCCAACACCTGGCCGTGGGATACAATAATGGTTTGAGGGGGGTGATTGGTAAGAAAGAACGCTCTACATCTCTATATTCCCTTTCAGATAATGGGCGATGTGTTAAGGGGAGATTTTTATTTATGTATTTATTTATTACTTTACTTAATTGGTCACCATAACCTTTCAGAGATAATGGGTAACCAACAGTCCGGTGAACATCGTCGTGGTGACCGGTCCGGCTCCAAGACTTCCGACTCTGGCCCGTGCTCCCCTAGTGCCGGGGGTGGTGGAGGAGGGAAGGGGGATGCCTTCACCTTCGAGAGGCCACGAGGGGGTCCTAAACTACACTCTCAACAGTCGGAGGAAGATCATCCGGTTATTCTGAGGCCAAATACTGAGGTTAGTAAGGGGGTTATTGTATCAAGCTACACCTCTTAATGTTTGGTCAACTCTTGGAAGCAGGAATCAGGGGCGCCCAGGTTATAGTTACCAATTAGCGCTCGGAGCTCTAGTTGTTGTTGTTGTATTTGTTGTAGTTGTAGTTCCTCAGACTGTCTGGCTGAACAGTCCCGAGTCCGGTAGACCAAAGCTGCTCCAGATGCTCGGTACCCCGAAGAGGCCAGGGTGAGATGATATCTGTCTCTGAGAGGGCAGCCGGGGAGGGGATCATCAGCCCACGGGCTTGAACCCCCAGGCCAATGCCCCCACTGTCCACCTTGCAGTGCCACCCAATCAGGCGATCTCGCCAGCACCTAGAAGGAATAGTAATACAGTAAAAGAGACAGACAGAAACAGTTAAGGTTGGGTAGTGGATGCCAAACCTCACTCTGGATAGGACCAACCCTTACCCTCGAAGGTCTACTAACTCTGTGCACTTGGTTGGCAGGCAGGGTAATCCCACCAGTGGCTGCGGAAGGCACAAGGTTTGTTTATCATCTATCTCTTCTATGTCTGTCAAATAGTCCTTATTCATGTAACTTCTTTCTGTGCTCACATTCAATAATCTGGATTCCCAACACACGTCCACTAAACTGAGTAGTCGGACGCTTTGATGACTGTTCTGACCTGGTTTAGGGTCCAAAGAGGGGATGCACAGGCTGTATCGTATAAATACGATAGAATATGAATCTTTTGTGATCTCGTATGTCTCTGTGACGTCACGATCTCTCCTACAGCACGACGTAGGACGAGTAGATCGTATATTATAAGATCGTAAATAAGTTAAGTTATAAAAGGCCTAATATGCTATTAAGCAATATTGCCATGGTCTTATGTAGTATATATGAATTTATCGTATATATTAATATAATTTATCGTATAGAGCAACCTAAATGCGGTACGATAATTTGGGCTCCTGGCGGTTTGCCAAGGCAGCAAGGTGTGCTTTTGAGGTACGCCAGAGCCTTCACGAACACCAACCAGTTAACATCTAATTTTCCGCCCTCAGTTGATCGTGCTTTTGTGCCTCTAATCACAATACACATACAGCAATACACACAGCTACACCATCACGACGCTCTCATCGACATCATGACTGACTGATAGATAAGCATAAATTATAATAATCATGTCCATTCCCATGTAATCATTTATTCTTTCTTTAACTTGACTCGAGTCTTTGGACCGAAGTCTCGTTCCCCATTGTCCACCGCCATATTGGGTAAAACGTTCTCCCTTGCCTCATTGCCACGTGGAACTATTGGTGAGTTAATTCCTGGCTAATATTAACCCTTATAACCTTACCCTATATTGGGAGGTTTGACGTACCTCCCAACCTACCAAATAGGAAAACCTACTATTTGGTAGTAGTCTTGGAAAATCCAACGTCAAGGCTATTAACCTAATTGCAATGACGACTTGTCTATTTTGACTGCTATGTCGTCATTCCAACCGCGGTTAAAAAGAAAACGTCTAGAGTCTACTCCTTATCTTGCTCTAGGAGACGTTGTACATTAACCAAAACTACCACCGAAGGTGAAAAAAGCATAGAAGAGAAGAAAAAGGGGTTTACCTTAGTTACCGCTTAAGGCCCATCCTGTGTTCCGTCATGTGCAGATCCCTGTCGAACGTGCGCATGAGCGACCCTCTCTTGTCATCACATCTCACGTCAGCAGAAGAACGTGGATGGGCAGGGGTCCGGCGTGAGGGAGGGTATTATGTACGTTGGATTTTCCAAGACTACTACCAAATAGTAGGTTTTCCTATTTGGTAGGTTGGGAGGTACGTCAAACCTCCCAATTTGTTAGTAGTCTTGGCAAATCCAACGTCAAGGCTGCATAACAAATAGGAGGAGGACATCCAAGCCCAACCTACCAAAAAAACCAATGCATAAAACAAAATTACGAATGACAAAGACACAATTTAAACAAGAGAGTTTAATAAAAGAGTGAAAAACTGAGGAGTAGCTAAAAAGAACAGTTTTAACACATGCCCGTCATTCATAGTAATGCAAAAACATAGACTTGTCTGAAACCAAAAAGGTACTGTACCCAAAATCCCTTTTCTTCAAAAACCAACAAAAACACTGAACACAAGAACAAAACACAATTTTCAATGTGGCAAAAACACTTATGTACTGGAACAATACATAATCCCAAACTTGCAATCCAGTGTTGCAAACCCATACACCCCCCCCCCCCCTTTGTCAAAAAAACAAAGGAAAAGAACGAGGGACAAGGGGGGAAGACCAGGGATCTTCGCCAGAGCACCAGGAAACACGACCCCCGAGAGCAATCACCGGCCGAGGGGGTCGAACACTGGACACGGAGAGGTAGGAGGAGATGAAGGAATTGATAGAAGACCACAAAACCGCTGAGGCGAAGGCAGGGAAGGATCGACGTGGCAGGAACCGGAAGGAGGCAGCAAAGGATCTGACATCGCGCGCAGAACCCCTACAAACAGGGTGACGGGCACGAACGGTCCGACAAACGTGGCGGCCCAGCTGCACCTGCTAGAGCCTCCCACCTGTCCGAGGAGACACCCACACAGCAGTACCCGAAGGCAGCGCCACAGACGCAACAGAGGAGTGCAAGGCTGACACCGGGCACAACACATGGCGAGGATGCCCACGCCGTAAAGCCTGGACGGCGAAAGGCTGGAAAACGGGGGCCTCCCTCCCATGCGTGGTAACAAAAGGTGGGGAGGAGGCGAACGAGACGCCATGCAAGGACGGGGAGAATCGCACGCAGTCCCGGGGCCGTGACAATGCCGCTACTGCAGACACCCGATCCCCAGTGGCCAGAGCGACAAGGAAGAGTGGACGCCCGAGCAACGGAACCGGCGTAGCGGCCCTTGTATACGTGGGGGAAGCCAGAAGGACCAGAGCCCGCCCCAGATCCCACAGCGGAGGGACCTGGCGCGGAGGCGGTCGATCCCGGAAGGCAGCCGTCAGGAAGGAATCCAGCACCTGTGGCGGAACGACCAGCCCAGCGACGGACCCAAAGAACCCCCCGGACGGCAGACAAGTGGGTACGTATAGCGTCGACTGGAAAGCGACGTGTACGGAAGAGGTGAAACAAGGAGCGTAGGACGAGGGAAGGAGAGCCAACTGGCAGGCGAGTGGCCTGTAGCCACCTAGTAAAAGACCTCCAGCGGGACCCGTAAGTCCCCCAAGGAGAAGACGGCCAGGAACGCTGCAGGAAGTCAGGCAGGGCCCGGCCGGGGACCGGGAGCCACCGTGCCTCATGAACAAGCACGATGCGAAGGCCAAAGAGGTCCGCAGGACCCCAACCTAGCCCAAGTGGAAGCCGGAGACAGGTAGAGGGACCGGACTCGGGCACCACCGCGGCAACCGGGCGGACCAAGTCCGTGCCGGCCACAGAGGCGCGAGGAGCCAGACGCAGCCGTGGTCCAGCCGCAGCTTCGCGAAGACTGGGCACATCAACAGCGCGTCTGGTGGCGGAAAGATGGATATCGACCGCCACCTGTACCAGGCGACCATGAAAGCGTCCGGACCCCCCCCGGAGCGCGAGGCCGGAGGGAGAGGTCCAGAGGCAACTGGCGCGGCACCCCCGATGCGAACAAGGCGACCTCCGGAACACCTCAGGAAGCCGCGAGGTCGGCGAACACAGTCCGTTTCATCTCCCATTCTACAAGAACGCCCTGCCCTCTCAACAGGGCGGCCGCCCAAAGGGTGGCAGGCCCGGGCAGGGAGGAGGCATGCAAGGAGAAGGGGTGTCGGTCCGCGAGGAAGAACAACTCCACCGAGACCCCCAATAGAGTCAACGACCTGGAGGACCCCCGCATAAGGAAACAGGGGACAGCTTGTCTGAGTGTCCAACCCGAAGGCCACCGACTTACCCCGAAGGGCCAGCGCGTGGTCCCGCAGGAAGAACAAAGGAACCAACAATCCGAGGGCATAGACAGGTAAGAGGAGGGAGACCCACCCATCTGCCGGGAAGTGGACGTCCCAGGTTCGATTGGGAACCTCACCCAACCTCGCTCGACGTATCTGTGGTTACCCAGACCGTCGGCGGGGGGGGGCGGTCCAGGGCACAGGCGCAGAGAGCGAGCCCCGAGCAACCCAGCGACCGAAGCGTCGGCGAACGGTACGCGGGAGCGGCAGGAGCCGATCCATAGGGGCAACGGAAACACCGCGGTGCCCATGAGGAGGAGGCGGCGTAGCCAGAGGCTCCCTAAGGGAAGGGGCAGAGCGGCCCAATGCAGCGAACCCACGAACGAGTCCCAGAGCCACCCCGGGAGGGAGACCGAGTGCAACACGGCGAGGACCGTCCACCGAAGGTGCACCGGGGCCGGCAGACCCCGGGTCACCGTAGCGCCGGACAAAACCCATGCGAGACCGACCCATGGCACGACACGCGACGGGGTCAAGCGTGACCTGGGAACATCGAAGGGGAACCCTAACCGTGCGATGTTGCGAACGACCGTGAGGGCGTCGCCAATGCACAGGCCTAGGGCGTCGGAAACTACCAACCAAACGGCCAAGGAAAACAGGAGCTGGAGCCCGCTCCTGAGGAGAGGACCCAGAGCCTGCCCCACCAGTGCGGAGAAGATCTGCGGCGCGATGTGGAGACCGAAGGGAAGGCCGTCGAACAGGAACACACGATCGGAAGTCCGAACGGCCAAGAATCGCTGGAAGCGAGGATGGAGAGGAACGAGCCAAGACACATCCTGGAGGGCCAGCGACACAACCCACGACAGAGGGCACAGGGCCAGGCGTACCAGGGGTACCGGCAGCATCCGAAACCGTGTGTGCACGATGTGCCCGTTGAGGGCCGACAGATCCACCACCGGTCGCATCGCGTCGCAGGTCGGCGACGGAACCAGAAAGACACGGGAGAGGAAAACCGGGTGACCGGCGGTCAACTCCCTCGACGCTACCCAGCTCGGGCATGGAAGTGAACACGTGGGCCACCTCTGAAGAGATGGGCCGTTGTCGGTGACAAGAGCGGAGTGGGGGTCTGGACGTCCACCTCCAGGTGAGACCCCTCCGCGCAACCCGCCGCCCCCAACGTCCCTCGCGGCTACCGAGGGGCGCAAGGGCGAAAACAACCCGAGGAAGCACCCGAGAGGAGGGGTGCGACCCGGTACGCCCAGGCGAGAAGGAGAACAAGGAGGCCGACCCAGAGAACTACACATTGTGTTGACGTGGAGGTACCCCCGGTACGGGCCGTGCGGGCATGAGCGCCACGTTGACCTCCTCTACCCCCGCCCCCCCCAACCTCGTCGAAAAGGGCGGGCCACCCCAACCCCAGGCCGGCGCGGGGCTGACCCCTTCGAAGGGCGGCCGGAAGTGGAAGGCCGGCCAGCCCCGACACAGAGGGGATGAAAGGGGCAAGAACAGAAGTGCGAGGCGGAACCGATGCACTGGCCAGCAACGTCCCAGTCCTGCGCCCGTGCAAGGCGGCAGCACTTGCAGCAGCACCCCGAAGAGGACCGGCAGAAGGACGGAACTGAGAAGACCCCGCGCGCGGCACAGCGCGTCGGTGCGTGACGTAAGCAGGGTCCGTAACGACACAGCGCGGCGTCGTGTGGCGGAAGCAGGGGCCGCCGACAGAGAAGCGTAGCATTCCCAAGCATCCTGCGTAAAAAAACCCGACGTATATAGCGCAGAGTACAACAAACCCTGACGAATAACCAAGGGGGCCGGCCGGCAGAACGAAGACCGTACCGTCGGGCGGTGCCGAGTTGCCGCGCACAAAACCGCCTTCAGCTCGGGAACCAAAGACACCGCGAGCCGAAGGTGGACCCGCTGAACGCGGTCCAAACCCTCGCGAAGATCGCCTGGCGCAGACGCCTCGAAAAGCCGCAGGTGGTGAACAGACGTCTGGAGGGAACCTAAAGACAAGACAATAAGTCCGTCACCCTCTGTCGCAAGGGAAAAACCTTGGCGACAGAGGGCTGATCCGGGGAGAGAAGAACGGGGTAGCAATAGAACAAAGTTCAAGAACGGGCGCGCTCATCCAGGACCAGAACGCGCCGTCCAACCCGCCGACAGACACAAGAGGAGGCAAAATCAGGGACGACTCCGGGGGAGGGACGGAAGGAGAGCCGTCGACGGATCGGTGTGTGAAGTCGAAGGCCTCAGCAAACCAGGCCACCAATGGGAGAGGGTGACCGAGCATGATGGCTAAGCCAGGCGTACCGGCGTCGCACAAACCTGGCCCATAGGAGGACAGACCCGTCAACACAGCCAGGGACTGAACAGCCGGAAGGATGTCAGGGCGGCTGAAGTCTGACCAGAGCGTAGGCCTGCAGAAGGGAGGGGGACCGTAGCAGGGGTAGGTAGGGTGAGGCGCGGAGGGTGAGTCACCGCCAAGAAGGGCGAGAAGAGGGAGTCGTCCATCGACTCCAAGCGCCCGTCGAAGCGTGACACAACCCAGCCCTGCATAGCCGACAATCGATCCGAGAGAGGCTAACCCCCCCCCCCAGAGTGGGCGGCCCGCAGGGGCGAGCGGGAGCGGGAGCGAGACCCACGACACGAACCAGCAGCGTCGCGGCCCAAGGAAGGCGAGCGACGACAGTTGCGTCGCCGTTGAGGGACTCGTCCCCGATCACGAACGGCCGAGGGGGAAACAGCACCATTCCCCTCTTCCAGCGACACATCAGCTCCTGAGAAAGGGGACCCCAAAACCTCGCGAAACCCCACCGAGGCAAGAGGAGGGGTACCCCCCTGGCGAGACGGTAAGTGAAGGCCAGGAAGAGAAGAATGAGGAGGAGCAGGACGAAGGGAGTGGGAAGGCTGGCCGGGTGAAAGGAGGCCAGGAGCCGCGGGGGGAAACAGAGCAAGGATCCCCGGGGCTGAGATAACAGGGCGGCCCGACACCGAGGCGGAGGAGGGAGGGACCACCACCGTGGGACGAGACCGTGAAGGAAGAATAGGCACTGAAGCAGGTGAAGTAGGAGAAGCAACGACATCCAGGCGGACCCTCCTGGACAGTGTAGGAGGAGGGAGCAGAGGGCCAGCTACAGCATGAACAACCGCGCGCGGAGAGGACAACGTAAAAGGAAGTCGTCTGGGCTGGGGAAGCGGGCGGAAGGGAGTAGAGCCCCTATCCGTAGAGGCCAGGGGAGGGCGCACAGGGGCAGAGCCGCTAACCCCGGCCTCAGGGCGAGAACCATGACGAGGGCGATGGGCGTCGTCAAGGCGATCAGGAGGACGACGAGGCGAGCGAGAGCGTGGACGGAGCCGGGGAACCCCCCGACGATGGGA
Source organism: Paralithodes platypus (assembly GCA_032716605.1). NCBI lineage: Eukaryota > Metazoa > Arthropoda > Malacostraca > Decapoda > Lithodidae > Paralithodes > Paralithodes platypus. Next base: position 28,675 of record JAVRFV010000407.1, read on the forward strand.
CGACTGGCTGCGGGACCCAGGGGAGAGGGCCCGAGCAGGGAGAGGGCCAGGTGAACAGCCTTCAGTCGGGTCAGGGATACCCAGGGCGACGCGGATCCGGTCGGCAACAAAGGCCGGGGAACGGTGGCCCACAGTCCTAAAGTGGCGGGAGACCATCGTCCACACCGACGGAAGGGAAGCAGAGGCCACAGCCGCCGCCGAGGAACCAGGGCCATGGAGCAGCACAACCACCAGGGCCAGACACGTGCCACACAGAGCAGGGAGGTAGGCCGTAGAGGACACACAGAGCGAGTGGCGCAAGCAGGACTTGTGCCTCTCCAAGCACGGGGAGCGACAACCAAGGCGAAAGCAAGGCAGCCTACCTGCACTAGAAGAACACACACCATAATCAGCACGTCGAAGGAGTAAGTGGAGAGAATGTCCAAGAAGAACCAGGGAAGGAGCATGGGGAAACAGGAACACACATGCAAACAGGTATCCGTACTCACCCTAAACTGGGAGCACAGAGGTAGGTGAGGAGGGCGGCCGAGGCGGAAGAGCACTAGCAGAACCCGCAAAGATGGAGAAAGTGTTAACCACCACTCAACATCTTACATGCAGGGCCTATAACACCAGTAAAGTGCATACACCAATATAGTATCAGGCAACAAGATGACATAAAAAAAGTCAATAGTGAAAGCCAACTATTACCGCAAATTTGCGGGCCAATGGAGGCATAACCGTACCGACACCACCCTCCCGCAATTTTGCGGGACCTCCCAACGATCTCCGTAAATTTGCGGGGAGCCGAAATGTCCCAGAGGACCGAATCAAGCCCAGCAAATTTGCGGGACCGGCCGAGATGGTCCGGCGCCGAAAAAGCGAGAGGAGCGTCTAGGGAATACCAAAAGAGGCCCAGAAAAAAGCGTCATCTCCTTATGAACTCCAAGCGACGATGGCCATCAAGCTGAGCAGTGTCTTCCTTGATAATATCCTGACTCAACCGGTCAAGGGAGAGGCAAGGAAGACACACCAGGGGAGAGGAGGCACATCCCCCAGGAACCACCCAACCCACAGAGATAGAGCAAAGCCCATGAGGAGAAGTGGCAGGAAGGGTGGTTTGGCACAAACAGGGGCCCCCGTAGGGTACCCCAGGATTGGGCAAAAGGGTAGGAAAGGATGGAGGTGAAAACAGTAAGGGAACACAAAAACCAGTAAATGAAACTGGCGAGAAAAAAGGGTGGCCTGGCCGTGAGGAGAGAATGTGTCAGGGGCGAAAAACCCTGTGGTGTGAGGGAGGGGCCCCCGTGGGGTACCCCTGGATATCACGAACCACCAAGCGCCCAGGCCCTTGAGACACAGTGAAGGCTCGAAAGGGGGGACTCGGGAATAACGCTAATAATGCGGCCGACACAAACCCGACAAACAGCACCGCCACCACGAAATCTCAGATTGTGAACCAACTGTACACCTAGGCTATGAAAATATGAAAACTCATAGGGGCATAGCAATTCCTGAATGAGAAACAAGCTAGGCTAAAATAAGCTAAAAGCTAAACTATGCCCAGACTAACAGGAAAAAAGAATATGAAAAGAGAAAGGAATGAAAAACACACACGAGGAACGCCAGGCGCCCCCGTACCTTCGGTAGCTATTTCCACACGCGTCTCCATTAAACACACTGAGGAGCCCATTTACGTGTGCCCTAGATCACGTAACATCTGTCTAACAAAAAAGAAGGCCAGATAAGCCGAAACAAACCTAAACAGGGTGAATTAAAGGAGCACAACAAAAGCGACTGCATTCAATGGAGCGCGTGAAAAAATGATGACAAGAGAGGGTCGCTCATGCGCACGTTCGACAGGGATCTGCACATGACGGAACACAGGATGGGCCTTAAGCGGTAACTAAGGTAAACCCCTTTTTCTTCTCTTCTATGCTTTTTTCACCTTCGGTGGTAGTTTTGGTTAATGTACAATGTCTCCTAGAGCAAGATAAGGAGTAGACTCTAGACGTTTTCTTTTTAACCGCGGTTGGAATGACGACATAGCAGTCAAAATAGACAAGTCGTCATTGCAATTAGGTTAATAGCCTTGACGTTGGATTTGCCAAGACTACTAACAAATATACATTTATTATGTGAGACCTTTGGATATAAATTAGCTTGTTTCAGATTGAATTCAATTTAGATATAGAGTAGTTTTCATTTAGATTGATTTTATTTTATTCATTATAGCTTAGTAATATTTAACTTCCATTGATAGTTTACCATATTGGTGCCCAGACCCGGGAATTAGCTACCAGTAAGGGATTTTAAGGCAATGAACAAGGGGACATATAACAGGATGCAGGAACAACTCTATGATAAACTGGCAAGGCTAGCCAAGCGATGGTTAGAGCCGGAATGCAGGGTCACATCGTTGTGCCTGCCTAAGTCCTGCATCCCACCCATCATCCTTTCCCAATAATTTTCTTTTCCGTTTCAGACTTCCTGTGACATATGACCTGACCTAAAAAAAAATCTTGTTCAATATGATCCATTAGTAGGTATTGCTATTTACTATTTTTTCTCCATAACATAGAAGTCCGCCGGTTGGCGTCTCTTAGTTAGATTATTATTTGGCCGTTGTTTTTGTAACGCAACATTTAGATACATAGCCTATAGGCTCACATGCAAAATGGATAAAAACGATAAAGAGACACCGTCTAGTGGGGTGCTGATCAAAGCTCCTAAAAATCAAAGGGCGGGACTTCGGGGAGTATTAAATAGGCTAATTGTGGACGTCAACACTTTCATCACTACTGCTGAACTAGAGGAATTGGAGGCTAGATTAGAAAACGTCCAGGCTACCCACGGTCGTATTACGGCTCTGAGTGAGGTGATTGTGGCTGACATGATAGAGGAGGAAGAGATAGTTACAGAGTGTGATAATCGCGCCCTCTATGACGAACCTGTCTTTAGAGCGAAGTACCTATTACAGCGTGCTGTCGCAAGTAAGAAGGGAGGCGATAATGAGGCCCATAGAAGGGCTGACCCAAAACATACTGTACACCTCCCAAAGCTCAATCTTCCTACATTTGGGGCAAGTTAACCGAGTGGTTAGCTTTCTGGGACGTATTTCGATCTACGGTTCATGAATCCTCTTTGGATAATGTCCGCAAGTTTCACTATCTGAAAGGACAAATGGAAGGAGAGGCCTTACATTTAATAGAGGGTTTTGCAGTAGTGGGTGGTAGTTATCTTGAAGCGGTACACTTATTAGAGTCCACATACGGGGATAGAGAGCAGTTGACGATGGCCCATGTCGTTGCTTGTTGGGGCTCGCAGAACCACAGTATAAGGTTGATGAGTTGACAAACTTCAGGGCAAATATGGAGTGCCATACTCGATCGCTAGACACCCTAGGGCTTACCACGCAGGAAATGATAGTCATTATCTTGCGTCAGAAGCTTCCTATGGCAATACTTGATAAGGTAAGATCATTTGAGCTGGGGGAGTTCAAAACTCAGTTCAGCAAGGAGATCAATAATCTACAGTTGAACAAAGGGAGAATGTATGTCGGGAGGGAGTGAGAATGTGGAGAAGAGGGGAACAGTAAGCATGACAGTGGGGACTAAAGTAAAGAAAGAGGGTGTGTATAAGAAACTTGCTCAGATTCTATGTAAGCTATGTAACAACAAACATAAATGGAGTTTCTGCGTAAAATACCCGACAAATGAGACAAAGGTAGCACAGCGAAAAGATTGAAGCTATGTGTAGGTTGTCTAAGTGGGGAACATGGTAAGCAGGGACAATGTACTGCTACATACTTAAGGCCCTGTCGGCACTGCAAAGGACATCACTTTGATAAGTTGTGTCCTACAGCAGATAAAGTCAAAGACGTCAAAAATGAGGGTACTACAACTGTGGCACTAGGTAGCACGCAAGACACCACTATATTGCCCACAATACAGATTCCCATGGAAGGTAATGACAGTAACAAAGTTTGTCGGGTACTTCTAGATCAAGGGTCTCAACGTTCCTTTATAAAGAGGTCCGTACTAGTGGGACTGAAGCACCGAATCGTAGGGGCTGAGACTCTTCGATTACAGGGTTTCACAGGGGTACTGATAAACAAGACTACGAGATAGCGGAGATTTCATATTTCTATCGTAAAAACCGGTACTTTATGACTTGTATCGTAGTAGACACCCTACCAGAATATGTATCTGTGGGTGTGAAGAAGGTGGAACACGCATTACGTAGCAAAGGGGTTAACTTGTCAGATCCCATGGGAAATCAGAGTGAGGTGCATGTTCTTGGTGTGGATCATTATTATGAAGTAGTATACCCTGATTTTAAAAGATGTGGTGTAATTTTAATCCCCACTAAATTTGGATACTGCATGAGCGGAAAGGTGCATACTACACAGTCAAAGGTCCTGGTCGACACGGTCTCGATATATAGAGTCAATGTAACCGCGGCAGAGGAGTTGGGAAGGGAGGATTCCCAACCTAGTGACCTAAGATGGCTGCCGAGTTCGACCTGGAACGACTGTGGAGATTGGATCACATAGGCATTAATCCTATGGAGACTGATTATGACTCGGAAGTTGCGCTACAAAGGTTTGACGAGTCTGTGTGCTACTGTGCCTCAGACAAGCAACATAAAGTTAGTTTACCCTGGAAGAACAGTGAGATAAGCCTGCCTACCAACTATGGTTTGGCATTAGGTCGCTTGCGCGCATTGCAGCGGAAATTGTCTAATGAACCGAGCACGCGCCAGGCGTATGACGATGTATTTCGGAGTTATGAGGATAGGGGCTTTATAGAGAGTCGATGTCAGGGAACCGTGTAAGAAGGGTAGGGTTCACTATCTGGCCCATCATGGGGTAAAGAAAGACAGCGTCACCACACCAATACGGGTGGTATGACTGTTCTGCCCACCAAGGACAACAACCCAGTCTAAATGACTGCCTGTTGACAGGTCCGTCCATGGTGTCGGACCTGTCCCAACATCTATTGCGGTTTAGGCTGGGGAAGTATGCCTATACCAGTGACATCGAGAAGGCATTCTTGATGGTCAAGCTAAAGGAGGAAGATAGAGATGTTACCCGCTTTCTTTGGTTCGGCGACATTAGCGACTCTGAAAGTCCCATCATAATATACCGTTTTCGGGTTGTACTCTTTGGGGCCACTTGCTCGCAGTTTTTGTTAAATGCCACAATCAGAAAACATCTAGCTGACACTCATGAGGACACAAGTAAACTATCTCGCGGATTATACATTGACAATTTGCAGGGTACTAGCGATAGTCAAGATGATTTGTTGTATGCATACTGGCAAGCACGCAGATTGTTTGCGGATGCACATCTATTTCTCCGCGAGTGGGTTACTAATAGTGAAGATCTTCAGAGTTTAATACAAGTGGATGGTACGGCATCTCTTAACCAGGAAAAGTCCAGAAATTTGGGGATGATCTGGCAACCTAAACATGACATACTAACTTTTCAATCAAGGTCTTTTGCTCAGCAGACAGGAGCGCACACAAAAAGAAGTCTGTTGAGCAAAGTTGCGCAATTTTTTGATCCTTTGGGTCTAGCATTACCCGTTACCATAAGAGCTAGGATTCTAATGCAGGAAGTTTGGAGACGTAAAATAGGATGGGATGACAGTTTGCCCGAGGACCTGAATGACCAAGGGACATTGTTGTTGAATGAATATGCCATCCTATGTACTAAACCTATACCTCGTAAAGTGGCGGCGTTCGGTGACGTTACGTTACACACGTTTTGCGATGCTAGCGCCACGGCATACGGGGTAGCCATATATGTTGTTACTTTATTTGGGGCATATTTAGTTACAGCCCGGGCCAAGGTAGCCCCGGTTAAAAAGGTAACTATCCCTAAAATGGAATTGACTGCCATGCTGCTATTAGCACGTCTGGTGCAACATGTACGCGCAGCATACGAGAGCGAATTAAATATTGAAATCGTTCATGTATGGTGCGATAGTCAGGTCGCACTCAACTGGATACATAGCAAGAAGTCTCTGCCAGTTTATGTGCGGAATAGGGTAGATGAGATTAGAGCCCTTTTGCCAGACGTTGCTTATCATTATGTAAATACAAAAGAAAACCCTAGTGATCTCATAACTAGGGGTATAACGGCTAGCCAGTTAATGAAGTCCGAATTGTGGTGGCATGGTCCAAAGTGGCTGCTCCATGAAAGTGAATGGATGATATGGCATGCTGTTGGTGAGGGACTTCTGCCACTGGAAACAGTGGCAGTTACAGCCCAACCAAATGAGCCACCGGGTCCTATCATAAAGTGGGCAAGATTCGGTGACTATAATAAACTAGTCAGTGTTGTAGCTTGGGTATTGCGATATGTATCCAATCTCAAGCTTAAAGTAACGGGCCAACTCTGCAACAGGGGTCACAACATTGATGCTCGTGAATTTAAAGCAGCTGAAGTAACTTTGATCAAATGGGTTCAAGTAGAAACCTTTTCCAATGAATTAGAATCCTTGAAAAGCTCGAATAAGACATTAATGCCTAATATAGTGCGTCAACTAAGGTTGCACCTAGACAATGGCCTCATCAGGTGTGAGGGTCGCCTGAAGTGGTCGGGTGTACCAGACGGCACAAACCACCCTATACTTATGCCAACAAGACATCACGTTACTGATCTATTGATCATACGTGCACATAGGGAAGTAAAACACTACGGGGTATGTCATATTATATCCAATTTACGTCTCACATGGTGGATACCCAGAGTTCGACAAGTAGCTCGACGCGTAGTGAGAAAGTGTGTAATATGCCAGAGACTAAAGGGTAAACCATATGCAACTGGACCAGCTCCACCTCTACCTGAATGCCGTGTAAAGCACGTAGAACCTTTCCAAGCGGTAGGATTAGATTACACAGGGGCATTGAAGACGAGGGAGCATGAGAAGGTTTATATATTATTGTTTACCTGTGCGACGTCTCGAGCGGTACACCTAGAACTATGTGATAATATGTCTAGCGAAGAATTTATGCTGGCGTTTAGACGGTTTTGTGCCCGTCGTTCATTCCCTCAACTCATTCTTAGCGACAATGCTCCCACTTATGTCCAAGCATCAAAATATCTAAAGGATATGAGTAGTGATCCTACTATCATCACTTTTTTGGGAGAGAAGAAGTGCGTATGGAGGTTCATTCCAGTTAAGGCACCTTGGTTTGGTGGAATGTGGGAACGATGTGTCAGCATAGTAAAGTCAGGACTAAGAGCGGTTGTAGGACGTGCTCTATTAAAGAAAAGTGAGTTGACGACAGTCCTCACAGAGATAGAGGCAGTCGTGAATGATCGCCCGCTTACATATGTGTACACCGACCTGCAAGAACCACTACCATTAACGCCAGCTCACTTGCTATATGGAAAACCATTGACTGCGTTTCCATCTGATTTTCAGTCCATAGTAGAGTTAGAGGATCCCTCGTTGTACTCTGAGGCAGCGGTGTCTAAGAGATACCAGTATATATCCAGGATAATCGAGGATTTTAGGAAACGGTGGATTAGTGAATATCTGCTAGCATTGAGGGAAAGGAGTGTTACTCCCTCTGGTAGACCAACGGCACCTACAGTTGGTGAAGTTGTTTTAATTAAAGAAGATAGTCCTCGTTTATACTGGAAATTAGGCCGCGTATTGGAGGTATACAAGGGGGCAGACTCTGTAGAGCGGGTGGCGCTATTGAAGACAGCCACTGGAACTACTGTTCGTCCTATCGTACGTTTGTACGCTTTGGAGCTCGATTCCGCATTGCAATCTGACGCTCCACCTGTTATTGCTGGGTCCGAGGATTCTCAAAGGAATGACTCACCTCTTACTGATGATGATCATTCTCGGACCGGGACGCGTCCCAGACGCGCTGCTGCTGGCGCCGTCGACTTGTGGCGTCAGAAGATAGCCTCTGGGCAACTTTAGGTTTAAGGTGGGGTTCAGGTCTTTTTTGTGGGGGGAGTGTATCGTATAAATACGATAGAATATGACTCTTTTGTGATCTCGTATGTCTCTGTGACGTCACGATCTCTCCTACAGCACGACGTAGGACGAGTAGATCGTATATTATAAGATTGTAAATAAGTTAAGTTATAAAAGGCCTAATATGCTATTAAGCAATATTGCCATGGTCTTATGTAGTATATATGAATTTATCGTATATATTAATATAATTTATCGTATAGAGCAACCTAAATGCGGTACGATAATTTGGGCTCCTGGCGGTTTGCCAAGGCAGCAAGGTGTGCTTTTGAGGTACGCCAGAGCCTTCACGAACACCAACCAGTTAACATCTAATTTTCCGCCCTCAGTTGATCGTGCTTTTGTGCCTCTAATCACAATACACATACAGCAATACACACAGCTACACCATCACGACGCTCTCATCGACATCATGACTGACTGATAGATAAGCATAATATAATATTCATGTCCATTCCCATGTAATCACTTATTCTTTCTTTAACTTGACTCGAGTCTTGGGACCGAAGTCTCGTTCCCCTTTGTCCACCGCCATATTGGGTAAAACGTTCTCCCTTGCCTCATTGCCACGTGGAACTATTGATAGTGAGTTAATTCCTGGCTAATATTAACCCTTATAACCTTACCCTATATATACATTTATTATGTGAGACCTTTGGATATAAATTAGCTTGTTTCAGATTGAATTCAATTTAGATATAGAGTAGTTTTCATTTAGATTGATTTTATTTTATTCATTATAGCTTAGTAATATTTAACTTCCATTGATAGTTTACCACAGGCTGAGTGGTTTAAAAAAAAAAAAAAAAAAAAGTAGTAGTAGTAGTAGTAGTAGTACCTGTAGTAATACTATTATTGTTGTTGTTGTTGTTATTAAGACGCTACTATTAATCCACAGGGAGGTAAGGAGAATGACGACCCCATCCCCCAGCGACCAAGGAGGGTGGTGACACATTGCAACCGTAAGATGTTACCATTTGTGATAAAGTGGCCGGGAGGTGGAGGCAACGTAGCCATTGCTGGAACATTCAACCAATGGCAGACTATACCTATGGTTAAAAGGTTAGTACTGTACTGTATATACAGTATGTGTATATATACAGTACAGTATATATATAGTGGCTGGGGGGTGGAGGTAACGTAGCCATTGCTGGAACATTCAACCAATGGCAGACTATACTCAACAGGTGTATATGAAATGCCAACAACGTATCCATTTTCTAGGCGTATTGAAAAATGTTCAAGTAGACAAAGCAATATTATTTGTTAGTAGTCTTGGCAAATCCAACGTCAAGGCTATTAACCTAATTGCAATGACGACTTGTCTATTTTGACTGCTATGTCGTCATTCCAACCGCGGTTAAAAAGAAAACGTCTAGAGTCTACTCCTTATCTTGCTCTAGGAGACGTTGTACATTAACCAAAACTACCACCGAAGGTGAAAAAAGCATAGAAGAGAAGAAAAAGGGGTTTACCTTAGTTACCGCTTAAGGCCCATCCCGTGTTCCGTCATGTGCAGATCCCTGTCGAACGTGCGCATGAGCGACCCTCTCGTCATCATTTTTTCACGCGCTCCATTGAATGAAGTCGCTTTTGTTGTGCTCCTTTAATTCACCCTGTTTAGGTTCGTTTCGGCTTATCTGGCCTTCTTTTTTGTTAGACAGATATTACGTGATCTAGGGCACACGTAAATGGGCTCCTAAGTGTGTATAATGGAGACGCGTGTGGAAATAGCCTACCGAAGGTATGGGGGCGCCTGGCGTTCCTTGTATATGTTTTTCATTCTTTCTCTTTTCATATTCTTTTTTCCTGTTAGTCTGGGCATAGTTTAGCTTTTAGCTTAATTTAGCCTAGCTCGTTTTCTCATTCAGGAATTGCTATGCCCCTATGAGTTTTCATTTTTTCATAGCCTAGGTGTACCGTTGGTAAACAATATGAGATTTCGTTGGTGGCGGTGCTGTTTGTAGAGTTTGTGTCGGCCGCATTATTAGCGTTATTCCCGAGTCCCCCCTTTCGAGTCCTTCACTGTGTCTCAAGGGCCTGGGCGACAGGTGGTTCGTGATACTCCAGGGGTACCCCACGGGGGCCCCTCCTTCACACCACAGGGCTTTTCGCCCCTGACACATTCTCTGCTCACGGCTAGGCCACCCTTTTTCTCTCCAGTTTCATTTACTGGTTTTTGTTTTCTCTTTCTGTTTCACCTCCATCCTTTCATAGTCTTTTGCCCAATCCAGGGGTACCTCACGGGGGCCCCTGTTTGTGCGAAACCACCCTCCCTGCCACTTCTCCTCATGGGCTTTGCTCTATCTCTGTGGGTTGGGTGGTTCCTGGGGGATGTGCCTCCTCTCCCCTGGTGTGTCTTCCTTGCCTCTCCCTTTACCGGTTGAGTCAGGATAAATTCAAGGAAGACACTGCTCAGCTTGATGGCCATCATTGCTTGGAGTTCATAAGGAGATGACGCTTTTTTTGTGGCTTTTTTTGGTATTCCCTAGACGCTCCTCTCGCTTTTTTCGGCGCCGGACCATCTCGGCCGGTCCCGCAAATTTGCGGGAGCTCGATTCGGTCCTCTGGGACGTTTCGGCTCCCCGCAAATTTGCGGAGATCGTTGGGGGGTCCCGCAAAATTGCGGGAGGGTGGTGTCGGTACGGTTATGCCTCCATTGGCCCGCAAATTTGCGGTAATAGTTGGCTTTCACTATTGACTTTTTTTATGTCATCTTGTTGCCTGATACTATATTGGTGTATGCATTTTACTGGTGTTATAGGCCCTGCATGTAAGATGTTGAGTGGTGGTTAACACTTTCTCCATCTTTGCAGGTTTCTGCTAGTGCTCTTCCGCCTCGGCCGCCCTCCTCACCTACCTCTGTGCTCCCAGATTAGGGTGAGTACGGATACCTGTTTGCATGTATGTTCCTGTTTCCCCATGCTCCTTCCCTGGTTCTTCTTGGACATTCTCTCCACTTACTCCTTCGACATGCTGATTATGGTGTGTGTTCTTCTAGTGCAGGTAGGCTGCCTTGCTTTCGCCTTGGTTGTCGCTCCCCGTGCTTGGAGAGCCACAAGTCCTGCTTGCGCCACTCGCTCTGTGTGTCCTCTACGGCCTACCTCCCTGCTCTGTGTGGCACGTGTCTGGCCCTGGTGGATGTGCTGCACCATGGCCCTGGTTCCTCGGCGGCGGCTGTGGCCTCTGCTTCCCTTCCGTCGGTGTGGACGATGGTCTCCCGCCACATTAGGACTGTGGGCCACCGTTCCCCGGCCTTTGTTGCCGACCGGATCCGCGTCGCCCTGGGTATCCCTGACCCGACTGAAGGCCGTTCACCTGGCCCTCTCCCTGCTCGGGCCCTCTCCCCTGGGTCCCGCAGCCGGTCGTCCCATCGTCGGGGGGTTCCCCAGCTCCGTCCACGCTCTCGCTCGCCTCGTCGTCCGTCCTCTACTGCCCCTCGTCGTCCTCCTGCTCGCCTTGACGACGCCCATCGCCCTCGTCATGGTTCTCGCCCTGAGGCCGGGGTTAGCGGCTCTGCCCCTGTGCGCCCTCCCCTGGCCTCTACGGATAGGGGCTCTACTCCCTTCCGCCCGCTTCCCCAGCCCAGATGACTTCCTCTTACGTTGTCCTCTCCGCGCGCGGTTGTTCATGCTGTAGCTGGCCTTCTGCTCCCTCCTCCTACACTGTCCAGGAGGGTCCGCCTGGATGTCGTTGCTTCTCCTACTTCACCTGCTTCAGTGCCTATTCTTCCTTCACGGTCTCGTCCCACGGTGAAGGTCCCTCCCTCCTCCGCCTCGGTGTCGGGCCGCCCTGTTATCTCAGCCCCGGGGATCCTTGCTCTGTTTCCCCCCGCGGCTCCTTCTGGCCTCCTTTCACCCGGCCAGCCTTCCCACTCCCGTCGTCCTGCTCTTCCTCATTCTTCTCTTCCTGACCTTCACTTACCGTCTCGCCAGGGGGGTACCCCTCCTCTTGCCTCGGTGGGGTTTCGCGAGGTTTCGGGGTCCCCTTTCTCAGGAGCTGACGTGTCGCTGGAAGAGGGGGTGGTGCTGTTTCCCCCTCGGCCGTTCGTGATCGGGGACGAGTCCCTCAACGGCGACACAACCGTCGTCGCTCGCCTTCCTTGGGCCGCGACGCTGCTGGTTCGTGTCGTGGGTCTCGCTCACGCTCACGCTCGCCCCTGCGGGCCGACCAATCTGGGGGGGGGGGGGGGTCGCCTCTCTCGGATCGATTGTCGGCTATGCAGGGCTGGGTTGTGCCACGCATCGACGGGCGCTTGGAGTCGATGGAAGACTCCCTCTTCTCGCGCTTCTTGGCGGTGACTCACCCTCAGCGCCTCACCCTACCTACCCCTGCTACGGTCCCCCTCCCTTCTGCAGGCCTACGCTCTGGTCAGACTTCAGCCGCCCTGACATCCTTCCGGCTGTTCAGTCCCTGGCTGTGTTAACGGGTCTGTCCTCCTATGGGACAGGTTTGTGCGACGCCGGTACGCCTGGCTTAGCCATCATGCTCGGTCACCCTCTCCCATTGGAGGCCTGGTTTGCTGAAGTCTTCGACTTCACATACCGATCCGTCGACGGCTCTCCTTCAGTCCCTCCCCCGGAGTCATCACTGATTTTGCCTCCTCTTGTGTCTGTCGGCGGGTTGGACGGCGCGTTCTGGTCCTGGATAAGCGCGCCCGTTCTTGAACTTTGTTCTCTTGCTACCCCGTTCTTCTCTCACCCGGATCAGCCCTCTGTCGCCAAGGTTTTTCCCTTGCGACAGAGGGTGACGGACTTATTGTCTTGTCTTTAGGTTCCCTCCAGACGTCTGTTCACCACCTGCGACTTTTCGAGGCGTCTGCGCCAGGCGATCTTCGCGAGGGTTTGGACCGCGTTCAGCGGGTCCACCTTCGGCTCGCGGTGTCTTTGGTTCCCGAGCTGAAGGCGGTTTTGTGCGCGGCAACTCGGCAACGCCCGACGGTACGGTCCTCGTTCTGCCGGCCGGCCCCCTTGGATATTCGTCAGGGTTTGTTGTACTCTGCGCTATATACGTCGAGGTTTTTTAAGCAGGATGCTTGGGAATGCTACGCTTCTCTGTCGGTGGCCCCTGCTCCGACACGCGACGACGCGCTGTGTCATTGCGGACCCTGCTTACGTCACGCACCGACGCGCTGTGTCGCGCGCGGGGTCTTCTCAGTCCCGTCCTTCTGCCAGTCCTCTTCGGGGTGCTGCTGCAAGTGCTGCCGCCTTGCACGGGCGCAGGACTGGGACGTTGCAGGCCAGTGCGTCGGTTCCGCCTCGCACTTCTGTTCTTGCCCCTTTCATCCCCGCCGTGTCGGGGCTGGCCGGCCTTCCACTTCCGGCCGCCCTTCGACGGGGTCAGCCCCGTGACGGCCTGGGGTTGGGGTGGCCCGCCCTTTTCGACGAGGTTGGGGGGGGGGGGGTAGAGGAGGTCAACGTGGCGCTCATGCCCGCACGGCCCGTACCGGGGGTACCTCCACGTCAACACAATGTGTAATTCTCTGGGTCGGCCTCCTTGTTCTCCTTCTCGCCTGGCCGACCGTTTCGCTCCCCTCCTCTCGGGTGCTCCCTCGGGTTGTTTTCGCCCTTGTGCCCTCGGTAGCCGCGTGGGACGTTGGGGGCGGCGGGTTGCGCGGAGGGGTCTCACCTGGAGGTGGACGTCCAGACCCCCACTCCGCTCTTGTCACCGACGCCGGCCCATCTCTTCAGAGGTGGCCCACATGTTCACTTCCATGCCCGAGCTGGGTAGCGTCGAGGGAGTTGACCGCCGGTCACCCGGTTTTCCTCTCCGTGTCTTTCTGGTACCGTCGACGAACTGCGACGCGATGCGACCGGTGGTGGATCTGTCGGCCCTCAACGGGCACATCGTGCACACACGGTTTCGGATGCTGCCGGTACCCCTGGTACGCCTGGCCCTGCGCCCTCTGTCGTGGGTCGTGTCGCTGGCCCTCCAGGATGCGTCTTGGCTCGTTCCTCTCCATCCTCGCTTCCAGCGATTCTTGGCCGTTCGGACTTCCGATCGTGTGTTCCTGTTCGACGGCCTTCCCTTCGGTCTCCACATCGCGCCGCGGATCTTCTCCGCACTGGTGGGGCAGGCTCTGGGTCCTCTCCTCAGGAGCGGGCTCCAGATCCTGTTTTCCTTGGCCGATTGGTTGGTAGTTTCCGAAGCCCTAGGACTGTGCATTGGCGACGCCCCTCACAGTCGTTCGCAACATCGCACGGTTAGGGTTCCCCTTCGATGTTCCCAAGTCACGCTTGACCCCGTCGCGTGTCGTGCCATGGGTCGGTCTCGCATGGGTTTTGTCCGGCGCTACGGTGACCCGGGGTCTGCCGGCCGCGGTGCACCTTCGGTGGAAGGTCTTCGCCGTGATGCACTCGGTCTCCCTCCCGGGGTGGCTCTGGGACTCGTTCGTGGGTTCGCTGCATTGGGCCGCTCTGCCCCTTCCCTTAGGGAGCCTCTGGCTACGCCGCCTCTTCCTCATGGGCACCGCGGTGTTTCCGTTGCCCCTGGATCGGCTCCTGCCGCTCCCGCGTACCGTTCGCAGACGCTTCGGTCGCTGGGTTGCTCGGGGCTCGCTCTCTGCGGCTGTGCCCTGGACCGCCCCCCCGCCGACGGTCTGGGTAGCCACATATACGTCGAGCGGGGTTGGGTGAGGTTCCGATCGAACCTGGGACGTCCACTTCCCGCAGATGGGTGGGTCTCCCTCCACTTACCCGTCTATGCCCTCAGACTGTTGGTTCCTTTGTTCCTCCTGCGGGACCACGCGCTGGCCCTTCGGGGTAAGTCGGTGGCCTTCGGGTTGGACACTCAGACAAGCTGTCCCCTGTTTCCTAATGCGGGGGTCCTCCAGGTCGTTGACTCTATTGGGGGTCTCGGTGGAGTTGTTCTTCCTCGCGACCGACACCCTTCCTTGCATGCCTCCTCCCTGCCCGGGCCTGCCACCCTGTGGGCTAGGTTGGGGACCTGCGGACCTCGTTGGCCTTCGCATCGTGCTTGTTCATGAGGCACGGTGGCTCCCGGTCCCCGGCCGGGCCCTGACTGACTTCCTGCAGCGTTCCTGGCCGTCTTCTCCTTGGGGGACTTACGGGTCCCGCTGGAGGTTTTTTACTAGGTGGCTACAGGTCACTCGCCTGCCAGTTGGCTCTCCTTCCCTCGTCCTACGCTCCTTGTTTCACCTCTTCCGTACACGTCACTTTCAAGTCGACGCTATACGTACCCACTTGTCTGCCGTCCGGGGGGTCTTTGGGTCCGTCGCTGGGCTGGTCGTTCCGCCACACGAGCTGGATTCGTTCCTGACGGCTGCCTTCCGGGATCGACCGCCTCCGCGCCAGGTCCCTCCGCAGTGGGATCTGGGGCGGGCTCTGGTCCTTCTGGCGTCACCCACGTATACAAGGGCCGCTACGCCGGTTCCGTTGCTCGGGCGTCCACTCTTCCTTGTCGCTCTGGCCACTGGGGATCGGGTGTCTGCACTAGCGGCATTGTCACGGCCCCGGGACTGCGTGCGATTCTCCCCGTCCTTGCATGGCGTCTCGTTCGCCTCCTCCCCTCCTTTTGTTACCACGCATGGGAGGGAGGCCCCCGTTTTCCAGGCTTTCCGGCGTGGGCATCCTCGCCATGTGTTGTGCCCGGTGTCAGCCTTGCACTCCTCTGTTGCGTCTGTGGCGCCGCCTTCGGGTACTGCTGTGTGGGTGTCTCCTCGGACAGGTGGGAGGCTCTCGCAGGTGCAGATGGGCCGCCACGTTTGTCGGACCGTTCGTGCCCGTCACCCTGTTTGTAGGGGTTCTGCGCACGATGTCAGATCCTTTGCTGCCTCCTTCCGGTTCCTGCCACGTCGATCCTTACCTGCCATCGCCTCAGCGGTTTTGTGGTCTTCTATCAATTCCTTCATCTCCTCCTACCTCTCCGTGTCCAGTGTTCGACCCCCTCGGCCGGTGATTGCTCTCGGGGGTCGTGTTTCCTGGTGCTCTGGCGACGATCCCTGGTCTTCCCCCCTTGTCCCTCGTTCTTTTCCTTTGTTTTATTTGACAAAGGGGGGGGGGGGGGGTGTACGGGTTTGCAACACTGGATTGCAAGTTTGGGATTATGTATTGTTCCAGTACATAAGTGTTTTTGCCACATTGAAAATTGTGTTTTGTTCTTGTGTTCAGTGTTTTTGTTGGTTTTTGAAGAAAAGGGATTTTGGGTACAGTACCTTTTTGGTTTCAGACAAGTCTATGTTTTTGCATTACTATGAATGACGGGCATGTGTTAAAACTGTTCTTTTTAGCTACTCCTCAGTTTTTCACTCTTTTATTAAACTCTCTTGTTTAAATTGTGTCTTTGTCATTCATAATTTTGTTTTATGCATTGTTTTTTTTGGTAGGTTGGGCTTGGATGTCCTCCTCCTATTTGTTATGCAGCCTTGACGTTGGATTTGCCAAGACTACTAACAAATTGGGAGGTTTGACGTACCTCCCAACCTACCAAATAGGAAAACCTACTATTTATTAGTGGCCCCTCCATCATTGACGAACATGCCTATTACATAAGGCATCCTCTTCAAACACTAATCCGCCGTAGTTTGAATCTACCGCGCAGAGCATTTAAAAACTGAGGAGCCTTCATCATGAGCGCACGCGACCTCACTCATGGCTTCAGTCATTATGAATTGGGTTCTCACTACGAAAAAACTTCGTAAAAAATAAAAACAAAAAGAAAATAAGAATAACTATCCAATAAGCTTTCCATCATATCGTGGATGTACTTGTGTGGATTTCTGACCAGACGCTGAATCAGGCGTCATTCCTCCTTCTTTGCTCTGCGCTCAGCCTGCCCGGACGTACCTTTCAGGCTCCGCTGGTTCCGCATTCGTTGCGTCCCTAGTGAGTTTTTTCTCATTTGTTTACTCTAGGATGTATCGAGTAAGGTTAGGATAGGCGTAGCAGGAGTGTCCTGGGCTGGTTGCCCGCAGTGCAGTGTATTTTGGGTCGTGTGTATGGGGCATCTATTTCGGATGTACCCTCGTGGTCCTGTTGTGGACACGTGAACTTTTCACAGTTGTGTTAGTTGGTGATGCAGGCGGCTTTCATTACGCGTTAATTATTGCTGCCTTTTATCCTTCTGATGAGGTAAGCTGTGTGTTTGCTGACGTTCCCAGCGTATTTTTCTTCACTTAGTGAAGTTTTTTCTGGGTCCGTGTCAGGCTTCCCGGGGTGGGAAGTTATCGCTACGGTGGTGTGTTGGCGGTGGTTCCTGTTGTGATATTCCAGTGTGTGTTTATATTTCAACTATTTTCATGCCGTCTACCTAGGCCTAGCCAGCCGCTCGTAGCTTTGCCACATGTCTAGTGTTATTATTTATTTTATAAATATGCCCTACTGTGTCATGTGTATCCGGGTTTTAGTTGTGTATTGGCTAATTCCTCGGACTATAATTGTTTCCTGGTTTAGTTGTGTATTGGCTAATTCCACGGATTATGTTGTGACCTTGGTTAGTCGTGCGTGTCTCTCCTCGTGTCGTATTGTTCAGATGGTGTCTGTTCTGGGTGGGGTTTGCCTTCCGGCAGGTTTTTTCTCGGTTTCACCATGAAAAATCCTGACCGATGAGCAGTGTTGGGCCACACGTGGTTTTTAACTCTGGCTGGTTCCCCGGCGTGGGGAGGTGTCTGTGGCTCTCCAGGACTGCGTCTCTGTGGGTGCCTGGTTTCAGGCCTCCTTTAAATTCCCGGCGGGATGGCTGTACCCATCCTTACATATATATATAGATATACATAAAAAACGACGTTCTTGAGAACACTCGTTTTTATAGGTTTTTCTACCTGGTTTACGACAACCACATGGAAAACCTAGCTGTTGTTTAGGCGTTCCTCCCCGGCGATCTTTTACAAAGAAGTGGGGTCAGGAACTTGTGGGGTTAACTTTTAGACTTCTCACCCGGCGGGTGCACCTGAGCAGGGTGGGATAAAACGACTTAGGTCTCATATAGTTAACCAATCCATTTGAGTGATACTCTGTGTATCGCTGCCTTTACTCTTACGGCAATTGAAGGTTCAGTGAGGTTTAACCAAATCGATTCCCACACCCGGCGGGTGCCCCTAAGTGGAGGAACTAAGGAATTTATAAACAAATTCAATTTCGATTAACCTTAATTGGGTGATACTTTCAGTATCGCCGCCTTCTATTTTTACGACGATCGTTTGGGACAATTCGTTAAAAAATCAGATCTCGTATATTCCTGCCCTGGGCTATTCTACTAAAATATTTCAAGGGCCGGCGTCTTTATGAGGGGGGCTTTGTTACAAAATTGAATCTTGAGACAGTCACCACCTCCTACAGACTATAAGTGCCATACTGGACCATTATATCAGAGGGTATTCTTCATGTTCTTTAGCTAAGAAGATTTGTTTAGCCTCTTTACACCCCGCCGCGTAGCGAGATGTGTTAGCTGTGTCTTTGCATCCCGTTACCCGGCAGGTTATTAACACTTGTATGCGAACACTTGGGTTAACCTTATGAGCATTAATTCCTGGAAATTTTTCTTTATTTTTCCAGAGCTGAGCTCCGGCGGACCAATACAGACCCGGCGGTAGTTTCCTCACACCAGTCTCTGTCATGGCTACTGTGGCCCCAGTTTTTGCCCTGTGCATTACCCCTACTTGCGCGGGTATCCCAATTTTTGCGCATACCCTTTGCATAAGGTGTGTTAGATGTCTAGACCGTTCAAGGGGTCTCTGGGTTACACTTAATTGTTCCTTTTGCTCCCAATTAGCCAATAAAGTCCTGTGTGACAATGACAAGACCGCGGCGGTAGCGTTGAGAGAGGTCAGACAACAAATGTCGGCCTACACTACCATTGTCGCACATAAGTCACTTCAATGTGACAACGTCCCACTTTGGGATAAGTTGCTGTCAGAGCACCCTCCCCCTAAACGTACCTCTAGAGTAACGGGTTTTAAGCCGACAGAGACTAGCCAGGGTTCTGTATCGTCTGTGGATACGTCTAAACGCCCGAGAGAGCCTACTCCCCCGGCAGCCACCTCCTCGTCGCAGGCGAGATCGAGGTCAAGGTCACCTCTCAGACAGCAGTCTTCAAGTCGGGCCTCTTCCCCGGCTAGTAAGAAGTGTAAGACTGAAGCTTCCCCCAGTGGTCATGGTGGTGATTCTTCCAAACCTAGGTCTAGTTCGCTGGTCACACCGTAGCCACAAATCCTCCAAAAAGGATTCCCATAGGAAGTCCTCTCGACATTCTACTAAGTCTAGTGCATCTCATCGTACCTCTACACCTGAAAATGTTTTCTGTTACAGCCTCAGAGTATAGTGAAGCGCCTGTCCCTAAACAAGATTTACCTATTGATATTTTAACCCTAGAAACGGAAAGTTCAGGAAATTCAATAATTGAGAATGTTTCAGACTCTCAAGAGAGCGTAGGCCAGAGCCTCGGTGTTTGGCGGTTTGCTCAGCCAGGGTCTGACCATCCACGTCCGACTCATACGAGTCACACAGTAGCCGATGTCCACAGGGACGCGGCGACCCCATCCTCTATCCCTGACTTATCTTGGAAACAAGGTGCCCCTGCCTCGGCGGGGTCTTCTCAGGAGGATCGGGAGGAACAAGATGAAGTGTCAATAATTTCAGATAGGGAGGACAAGGGTCAGGCTCATGCCTGGACGCCGCCCATGATAATACTGATTCACCTGAAAGTTCTGCATCTAACCAGTTTGTTACAGCACAAGAAATGATGGGTTACTTACTCATGCTCTATCTAAATTCTTTAATCAACAACGAGAAAACCCCACAATGGACTTGGGGGCTCCCTTGACAAGTTCTGCGGTACGGCCTCTGATAACGTCAATCGATTTATCTAAGATTCCTAACCCTCCTACTCTGTCTCCGGCAGGGAGCTCTAAGCCAGCTACGGCGGCATTCACTACGTCAAATGTCAGGGTCATTACGGATGTTAATCCACCCCCTCTAGACAAAGCGCCTCTTAGAAAGGTAGCTATGCCCCTGCTTTATGGGCCAGACGAGTCATGGTTTCCTTTGAACCCCTCTAAGCCAGAGCTTGCCCAGCCTACCTTGTCAGGGGAACTCCCGGTACCACGTGAGTGGTTTATCCAGGGAAATAAGTCAAAGAAATTAAGGGCATTGGATGCCTTGGGTAATGTTTTGGACGTAAATATCAAGGCTATACCTAGTTATTATCATCAGGATTATTTTGTTTATGCATCTAAGCCTGCTTTACCCCCTGCCTCAGCTTCAAAACTTTTTTCAGACTGGTCTAAGCTGGATGGGTTTAATGATATTAAGGCTCTGTCGGCTCTTACTCCTGAACTAGATTTACAGACCGTCACAGACGAGACAGCTAATCCAGTGTTGAAGGTGGGACAGTTGGGACCAGGACCTTGGGTGGATTGGGAGGTAGAGGCTCAAAACTTTGCAACCACTTTCACTTCTAAATCTTCCCACCAGATCCCTCAGGATACACATTCATGGTTCTCCATGCCGGTAGGTTCTGCCGGCGGAGTTCCGTCAGCTTTATTTCTTTTCTAGCTGCCCCTAAGATTAATCTTTGTGAACTAAAGGAACCATTCACTACCCCTACCCCTTCTCACCTAGACAGAGAATTTAGGCTAAGGGGAAAAGCTTTCCGCCTGTTTTCACAGTACATAGTTTCTCAACAGGTGGCTAAGTCTTTACTCAGGTCTACTCAGGCAATCGCAGACGCGGATGCTCGAAGATCAGTTGAGTTATCCCGGCGTCTGATTCTTCAGTCGTCGATTCAATCCTTTAGTGACATACGCACAAGCCTACTTGTGGCGGTGCGAGCACGACAGGATCTTAGGATGTCATTAGTTCGCAAGCTGCCTGATCGCATTGCTAACCAGGTGGTAATGTCCCCACTACTTACTCCTTCTTTAATGTCCCCTGATGTATGGCGAACAGTGTTTAACATGGCACAGGCCGTGAAGCACAGTCCCGCACAGGCTAAGAAACCTGCATTTAACTTCCCCAAACCTAAGCCTCCTACTAAAGGTCAGCCAGGGGGTTCTAAGCGTTTCTTCCGCCTAAGTCCTCCCAATCCCCCCTGGGTCAGTTCAGGCATAGACAGAGAGGGTTTTCAGGACAGAGGGGACGCGGCCAGTATAAGCCGGGGCAGGGCCAGTCTTCGGCCCACACCAGCCAGCCGGCGAAGCGTCCAACACCACCAAACCCACCATCAAAAAACTAAAGTCTCTCTCACTCCCAGTGCCTGTCTTAGAGCCGGAGGAACCGAGGGAAGTACAGCCGGCGAACCCTTGTCTGCTAACTGGGTCGTTCCGAACGTGTCACCAAGCATGGCCGTTAAAAACCTGGGCACGGATGGTGGCACGCAAAGGCATCACTTGGCAGTGGCTCCGGCGACCTCGCTTACGTCAGCCGACAACGGCATCCAGGAGATGATTGCCAAGAATGTCATCATCCCGGTCCCTCCAGATTACCCTGTATTCACGTCAAAACTGTTTTTGGTTCCCAAACGGGACAGTGTTCAGATGAGGCCGGTCGTAGACCTGTCTTATCTGAATCTTCACATTTACAACGAGTCTTTCAGAATGTTAACAGTTCATCAAATCAGGCTAACACTTCCGCCGGGAGGCTGGATGTGTTCCCTAGACCTGACAGACGCCTATTGGCACGTGTCGGTCAACAAAAGATTTCAAAGGTTTCTGGCCTTGAGGATCAGGCACCAAAATTTTGTTTTTCAGAGGATGCCGTTCGGTTTGAACCTAGCACCTCGATTATTCACGAAACTAGTCCGGCAAGCCCTGATGCCGTTGTTAAAACAGGGAATCAGAGTGTTGTGGTATCTAGACGACTGGCTGGTGGTGGCAGAGGCACAACAATTATGCATAAAACATGTCAATATCATTTTAAATCATGTCAAAACTCTAGGCTTCAAGGTAAATCTGGTAAAGTCAAACCTTGTTCCCTCAAGAGTAATTCAGTGGATAGGGCTGGTCTGGGACACCGCCGCTCTCACTCTGAGTCAGAGTGTGGACAATCGCAACAGGTT
Source organism: Paralithodes platypus (assembly GCA_032716605.1). Lineage (NCBI taxonomy): Eukaryota > Metazoa > Arthropoda > Malacostraca > Decapoda > Lithodidae > Paralithodes > Paralithodes platypus. The sequence goes on from JAVRFV010000407.1 coordinate 50,670, forward strand.
TCGCAGGAAACTGTTCAGGTTTCTTCACAGTCTGACTACGACACGAAGAGTCTGGGAGTCTCTGGTCGGCTCTCTCAACTGGATTCAGCTAACTGTCAAGTTGGGCCGGTTGAAAGTAAAACGATTAATATTGGAAGGCAACAAATATTTCCCACTCTTACCGGCGGGAAAATTATGGCCCATACCAAAATTAATCCACACCTTACTAGCGGTCTGGGCGAAGAGGGAAACATTGCACTCAATCATGTCATGGACCTCTCCTCCTCCAACGGTATGGGTAGACACGGATGCGTCAGGCACCATAGGGTGGGGATTTCAGTCAAATCAGGGGCACCAGGGTCAGGGACTTTGGTCCCACTTAGAAATCTCTCACATAAATGTCAAAGAGTTACTAGTCCCCTTGTATTTCCTTCAGGCTCACGGCCCGGCGTTACGGGGCAAGTCGGTGGCCTTCAGAATGGACAATCTGAATGCAGTTCACTGTATTCAGAAACAAGGGTCAACGAGGTCAAGGAAGTTGCTACTCGTGTCGGAAGAGATTTTTGTTCTAGCCAGCAGTCTAGATATTTATCTTCACGCACCTTATCTCCCAGGCGTAGCGAACGCCTGGGCAGACGCTCTGTCCCGGAGACAGTGCCGGACAGTAGAATGGGAGCTCAAGCAACCCATTTTCGACCTAATGATTGCGGAGCTCTCCCATCCACAAGTGGATCTTTTTGCGTCCGAGGAGACTCACAAGCTCCCTCTATACCTCACCCGCCGGGCGATAACGCCGGCAGGGGGGCCAGACGCCCTAGTGACAGACTGGAACAGATGGAGCTCCATCTATCTGTTTCCGCCGCCAGATGCGTCACTAATGTGCCACGTAGTGAACAAACTACGAGTTTATCGAGGCTTAGTCTCGCTAATCGCGCCCCTGTGGCCGGCGCAGGTGTTGGTACCAGCAATTAATAATGTGGTGCCCGGACCCGGTAACGCTCCCGGTCGGGTACTTCCACTTAGACACGATTGGCAACCTAGCGACCTCGCTGACTTTTGCATTATGGACATTCAGGAGGCCAAGTGGCTAGCACCAAACGGTAGGGATGTGACCAATAAATAGCTCAATCAAAATACTCAGTCTTACTAAGCGACAATATCAATCTCATTGGAAAGCTTTTACTTCTTGGATTGTTAGAACGGAAACAAACTGTACCCTCAGTGGCATTGGTTTTAATTACTTGAACTATCTGTTTGAGCAGAAACGTTTATCTGTGGTTACTTTGAAGAATCACTTAACTGCGATTAGAGTGCCCTTTTTCGACCTTACAGGTCTATCCATACCGGTGGCGGAGGAAAAAGGATTTATGAGAGCGTGTTTTAAACTCCGCCCACCTCCCCGTCAGCTCATGCCTACTTGGTCTCTGGACAAAGCTTTGTCTTTACTTCATTCTCGTCTGTATCAAAATACTGCAGACTTTGCTTTAATCTTAAAGAAGGCAGTTTTCCTTTGGCTTTGGCCACCGGAAACAGAGTGTCTGAGCTGGCGGCGATGAGCAACACACCTAATTGTCTTAGGTTTGGTAGACTTAATGATTCAATTTCCATTGCACCCTCCCCGGCGTTTGTAGCCAAGATAGGGCATAGTGCACACGTGTTTTCTGAGTTCACGGTGCCGGCGTTAAAAAGGGGAAAGGTGCATCATAATTTATGTCCAGTGCAAGCTCTAACCAAATAAGTGAGAATAGCTCCTCATAACCCCCAAGGTGCTTTATGGGTAGCGAGTACGGGTAAACGCTTACTTAAACGGCGATTAGCCTCTCTTCTGGTAGAAGTCATTAAAGAGAGTAATCCCGGCGTTGTGGGTAGGGCCCACGATTTACGCAAGTGGGCGGCCCTCTTTACGTTTCCTGAAAAACTTTTCAGTGAAGATATTGCGTCCACACAGTTGTGGGCGTCTAATCATACGTTTCTCTCTAGATACTTGTCAGTTGCTATAGACAAACCTTCCTTACCATGATAGCTTTAAGGCAGTGGGTCTAGGTGGCCATGCAGTCACTTATGTTTATTTTCACGGAAGGGGGGGGGGGGGTGCAGTCAGTTGACATAGGACACCCTAGACCCCGCCGGGGGATGAGAGCTGTGATACAATTTAAGGTTAAAATGTGATATGAAAATTTCTCTGCGAGAATTTGTGCTAGTACAAGGTTTAGTACAAAACAACGGTGTTGTTATAGTAGTTTTAGCTGCGAAAGCAATGTAATATTAGTTCAATGGAGTTCATTGGCAATTGATCTCCACATGTATTTTGGGGTTTATGATGTGCACATATAAACTTATAACTTATTATTTTTTGTCACCACTCGTTGAGTGGGGTGCCTTTGTAACTACAGATCTGTGTTCAGAATCTTCAGGGTTACCCATTTTGTCGGGCAGGCTTCTTTGAAGCACGCACCTGCCTGAACCCCTTTTTCTTGTATATTTCCGGCCTACGCCGTATTAAATACATTTTTCAAAACTAAGAATACTATGTGGTTGTTTTTATTATCTGCTTTACTACTGATATGATATGATTACGAATGTCCCCTCCAGTCTTAGATATCAGGCATGTTCGACAAAGATGGAGGGGCCACTAATAAATTATAGGTTTGACACCTGTAAGGAGATAAAGAAAACCTAATATTTAGTGGCCCCGTAATCATGACGACTGGGGCCCTACCGACCGTCCCCTTCCCATTCGTTGATGTATTAAGGATTTTGGTTTACTTGATATGTCAGTGAAGGAGGAATGACGCCTGATTCAGCGTCTGGTCAGAAATCCACACAAGTACATCCACGATATGATGGAAAGCTTATTGGATAGTTATTCTTATTTTTTTTGTTTTTATTTTTTACGAAGTTTTTTCGTAGTGAGAACCCAATTCATAATGACTGAAGCCATGAGTGAGGTTGCGTGCGCTCATGATGAAGGCTCCTCAGTTTTTAAATGCTCTGCGCGGTAGATTCAAACTACGGCGGATTAGTGTTTGAAAGAGGATGCCTTATGTAATAGGCATGTTCGTCAATGATTACGGGGCCACTACTAAATATTAGGTTGTCTTTATCTCCTTACAGGAGTCAAACCTATAATTTGGTAGTAGCCTTGGAAAATCCAACGTACATAATACCCTCCCTCACGCCGGACCCCTGCCCATCCGCGTTCTTCTGCTGACGTGAGATGTGATGACAAGAGAGGGTCGCTCATGCGCACGTTCGACAGGGATCTGCACATGACGGAACACGGGATGGACCTTAAGCGGTAACTAAGGTAAACCCCTTTTTCTTCTCTTCTATGCTTTTTTCACCTTCGGTGGTAGTTTTGGTTAATGTACGTCTCCTAGAGCAAGATAAGGAGTAGACTCTAGACGTTTTCTTTTTAACCGCGGTTGGAATGACGACATAGCAGCCAAGGTAGACAAGTCAGCAATGCAATTGGGTTGATAGCCTTGACGTTGGATTTTCCAAGACTACTACCAAATAGTAGGTTTTCCTATTTGGTAGGTTGGGAGGTACGTCAAACCTCCCAATCACTATTCTATAATTCTGTGGTAGAATCTATTTTGTGTTTTTCAATTTCAATATGGTATGAGATGAGCTGCTTGAGGAGTATATGTGGAGTTACTCGTAGAGACAGATTGAGGAATGAAGAGATACGTAGGAGAGTGAGCCATCAGGAACATTTGACAGCCAGAGTGGACAGAAGGGTGCGGAGCTGGTATGGTCATGTTGAACGAATGGATGATGGAAGGCTTGCAAAGACAATATGTGAGACAGATACAAGGGGAATAGAGGGGTAGGAAGACCCCCATTGAGATGGAGAGACTGTGTAAGACAAGCTTTGGATGATAGAGGAATGACTATAGATCAGGCAAGAGAAGTGGTAATAAACAGGAATGAATGGAAAATGCTTGTGAATAGATGAGTGAACCCTTTATATAATTTGGCGAGCGGTGGTTCGGGCGCA
>JAVRFV010000408.1:0-2500 GCA_032716605.1 Paralithodes platypus
TACAGTAGATGTTATTATATCAGTAGATGTTATTATATACAGTAGATGTTTTTATATACTAGATGTTATTCAGTAGATGTATTATCTACAGTAGATGTTATTTAATACAGTAGATGTCATATTATATACAGTAGATGTATATTATATACACGTGAGATGTTACTTCGATATCCAGTAGGATGTTATTATATTTACAGTAGATGTTATTATATACAGTAGATGTTCCTATATACCAGCTAGGAAGGTTTTCCCCATTATATGACCATGTAGATGTATTATATACCAGTAGATAGATGTTATTATAGTAGAGTGCCTCAGATCGTTTTATCTTATACAGTAGATGTTTTATGGGTTTAGTTTCTATACCGTAGATGTTATTATATACAGTGACAGATGTTAGTATATATAGTAGATTGTTTTTATTATATACAGTAGATGTTATTCATATACATGTAGATGTTCTATATACAGTAGATGTATTATATACAGTAGACCCTGGTCATTATATACAGTAGATGTTATTAGTATATACAGCCCATAGATTGTATAGTATTACCCAGTAGTATGTATATATACAGTCTTTGTTATGATTGAGATTATATATACAGTAGATGGTATTATATACATGTAGATGTTATTTATTACAGTAGATGTATATATTACAGTAGATGTATTATATACATTCTGTAGAGTTATATATACAGTAGAGTTTTGATTATAGACAGTAGACTGTATATATATAGTAGCATGCTATATCAATTGAGGACCGCAGTAGATTTTATTATATACAGTAGATTTTATTATATACAGTAGATGTATTGTATACAGTAGATGTTATTATATACAGTAGATTTATTATATACAGTAGATTTTATTATATACAGTAGATTTTATTATATACAGTAGATGTTATTATATACAGTATGTTATATACAGTAGATGTTATTATATACAGTAGATGTTATTATATACAGTAGATGTTATTATATACAGTAGATGTTATTATATACAGTAGATGTTATTATATACAGTAGATGTTATATATACAGTAGATGTTATTATATACAGTAGATGTTATTATATACAGTAGATGTTATTATATACAGTAGATGTTATTATATACAGTAGATGTTATTATATACAGTAGATTTTATTATATACAGTAGATGTTATTATATACAGTAGATGTTATTATATACAGTAGATTTTATTATATACAGTAGATGTTATTATATACAGTAGATGTTATTATATACAGTAGATGTTATTATATACAGTAGATTTTATCATTTAAGAGGCTAGTGGCTGTTGCTTCGGTCCATTAATTAATTTATTTATTTATGTTTTAGCTTCCTCGCTACACCTCCATTAAGCTTAGAAAAACATCGCTCTCTCTCTCTCTCTCACACACACACTCTCTCTCTATCTCAATCTCACACACATACACACACACTCTCTCTCTCTAAACAGCACATCTCTGTACAAAATGGGTTGGCAGCTCACTTGAATATCTCACAAACTTTTTTTAGTACACAGTTAGACAGATCCTCTATGGTGTGTGTGTGTGTGTGTGTGTGTGTGTGTGTGTGTGTGTGTGTGGAGGTAGAATATATACTGTATATATATATATATATATATATATATATGGCTTCCTTAAGGGTCGCTCTACTGGTGATCTTCTTTCATATCTTACTAACTCTTGGTCATCCAACTTTCGGGACTTCGGTGAGACTTTTTCTATTGCACTAGACATATCAAAGGCCTTCGATAGAGTCTGGCATAAATCTTTAATTTCCAAACTGCCCTCCTTCGGTTTCTGTCCCTCCATCTGTGCCTTTGTCTCTAATTTCCTTTCCGGCCGTTCCATAGCTGTGGTTGTGGACGGCCATCGCTCATTTCCTCATCCTATCAACTCCGGTGTTCCTCAGGGTTCTGTCCTATCTCCTATTCTCTTTCTAATTTTCATAAATGATCTTCTCAACTGTACCTCCAGTCCCATCCATTCATATGCAGACGACTCTACCTTGCACTACTCGATTAGTTTTTCAGAACGCCCCAGCCAGCAGTCCCTCAAAAGTAAACGTAATGAAGCCATAAAATGTTTATCTTCTGATCTAGCTACTATTTCCAATTGGGGTAGAGAAAACCTTGTTGCATTTAATGCTTCCAAAACTTAATTTATCCATCTTACTACCCGGCAGGAACCTCCAGAGGACTATCCCTTATTCTTCAACAATACAAAAATCAACCCTTCATCTTCCCTCAATGTTCTTGGTGTCTCTTTTTCTTCTGCTCTCACTTGGAAAGACCATATTACCAGTCTCGCTAAGGCAGCCTCCCAGAAGCAGGGTGTGCTCAACCGCCTCAAGGGGTTCTTTACCCCTGCGCAACTTCTTGCTCTGTACAGGAGCACAGTGCGTCCTTGTATTGAGTATTGTTCACATGTGTGGGGAGGATCCTCTCACACCGCACTCCTAGTAAATCTGGGGTGGGGGGGGGG
>JAVRFV010000408.1:5000-34736 GCA_032716605.1 Paralithodes platypus
GAACAGCCCATTTGCTGATGCCCTTTCTTTGAGTTCCAGAGGTTAACGGGTCACGATCCCTGCCCTACTTTTAATTAATGGACTTTAGTTAATGAAATATGGGGAGAGGTAAACCGAGAGAGAGGTGGAAGGATGGAATGATGAAGTATATGAATGAAGGCGGTGCTGGTTGGGAGGAGGGGCGACGACTGACTGGGGACAGAGGCGCATGGGGGCGTTTCGTTCGTGGCCACTCCTTCGGGGATCACGATATCAGGAAATAGATAGATAAATTAAGAGAGAGAGAGCGAGAGGTATGAAGGGTGATGAAGGTAGGGAGGTAGAGCAATTAGCCAATAAAACTATAGTGTGGAGATCGTGGTCAGAATCAGTCAGGGATGGCAGGGTAACGACCTGTGCTGCTCCTCTCAAAATATATATATACAGTATATATATATATAATATATCGATATATATTATATATATATATATATATATATATATATATATATATATATATATATATATATATATATATCAATTAACCATCTGACTCCCCACACTCTTATGTAAACTTGGCAACATAGTCTAATGATAGTTAAAAATTATATAATGAAACGCGTCATCGCATACTGAGAGAGTGTGTGTATGTGAGTGAGAGAAGAGGGTGGGAGTGTGTGTGTATATGGGTGAGTGAGAGAGGGAGAGGGAGTGAGCGAAGAGAGTGGGAATGTGTGTATATGGGTGAGTGAGAGAAGAGAGTGGGAGAGGGAGTGAGCGTGTATATGTGAGTGAGAGTGAGAGACGACTGAGTGAGAGTGTGTATGAGTGTGTTCACTTTATTCACTTGCTTGTTCGTCAAGGGGAATCCACGCAATGCGAGCGAAGCTCATTATTATCGCGCCTCCTGAACTGGGAATGTATTGCGTGAAATGCATGTTAAGTGTTTATGTATCGTTGGAATGGCTGTGGATGTGTGTGTAGTCTGTATTTTAGCCAATTGGCGACATCTGGAAACGAAGGCTTAGGGTTAATCTGTACGGTACCATTCTCACTACGGTACCAGTCTCACCCGAAGGCTTAGGTTGACCAGTACGATACTCATCTCACCTTGTAACCTATCACCAACCCCAGATGGGACGTCACAACTTCGTCCACTTATACCAGGTTCCTAATTATACTGCTAGGTGAACAGAGGCTACACCGTTAGGAGACTTGCCCAAATGTCTCTTCCCCGCCCGGGTCTCGAACCCGGGACCTTCTGGTTGTGAGCCAGACGCGCTATCAGTTACGCCACGGGGTGTGTATGAGTGAGTGTGAGAGAGAGAGTATGTGTAAGTGAGTGAGAGAAAGAGTAAGAGAAGAGGGAGGCCAATTAAGGGGAGATTTTTTTTCCTGGACCCCTGCTCCCTCATGTTTAGCCCCATTAGTTTGGCGATTTTAAGACTTTTATGGTCGATTTTTCCTGGCGAGCGATAGCGAGCCTGTAATCTAGGAGGAATCGGCCTTCGGCTACAAAAAATGTAAATTTTTACCAAGGGGGATCACCTTGGGGTATCTGGAAGGGGGATCATCTTGGGGGTGTATCTGGAAGGGGGATCATCTTGGGGGGTGTATCTGGAAGGGGGATCATCTTGGGGGTGTATCTGGAAGGGGGATCATCTTGGGGGTGTATCTGGAAGGGGGATCATCTTGGGGGTGTATCTGGAAGGGGGATCATCTTGGGGGTGTATCTGGAAGGGGGATCATCTTGGGGGTGTATTTCAAGCTTGATGGAAGTCTAGGGAGGAATCTAAAGGAAATAATAAATTAATATGTAAATGGACAACTAAAAACAAATGTGCCCCCTTAATGGAGCCCCCCACTCCCCTCCTGCTTAGGGTACAGCCCCACTATCATGGTACCCTCTCGACCCGGGGGGGGGGGGTAATTTTGTAAACAGAAGGGGTCGTACGTTCTCTCTCTCACACACACGCACACACACACATTCACTCTTGCTCTCCCTCACATACATTCACGCTCACTCCCCCTCTCTCTCTCTCACTCTCTCTTACATTCTTTCACTCACACACACACACACACTCTCTCTCTTTCTCACTCAAGCTTACACTCTGTTTCACTCACTCTCTCTCTCTCTCTCTCTCACTCACTCTTACATTCTTTCACTCACACACACACACACACTCTCTCTCTCTCACTCAATCTTACACTCTGTTTCACTCACTCTCTCTCTCTCTCTCTCTCACTCTTACATTCTTTCACTCACACACACACACACTCTCTCTCTCTCACTCAATCTTACACTGTTTTACTCACTCTCACTCTTTCTCTTACATTCTTTCACTCACACACACACACACACACACACTCTCTCTCTCTCTCTTTCTCACTCAATCTTACACTCTGTTTCACTCACTCTCACTCTCTCCTTCACTATCTCTTTCTCACTCACTCGTTCAATCTCTCTCTCTCTCTCTCTCCTTCCTTGTGGACGGACAATATCGCCCCGCTTAACCCTTTGGCAGATCCGATGACGCATGTCTTCACTGGGGTCTGGGTTATTATTATTAGAAGATTTAATTCAGCTTAGGAAGGGGGTATAATGCAAGTCGGAGGGATAACTGCGATCGTCTTTACCCCTATAATTCCCCCAGATCCTTCCTAAGCTGTATAAAGTTGTCTAGTGATAGCCATAGAAGGAAGGGTGGAAATGCTTTACGATCTCCCAAGGGATAGTTTAAGTTAGGCAAGGTTAGGTTAGCTTATTCTCCTAACCCCCTACCCCCGCCCACCCCCCTAATGGGCCCCAACCCCACCCCTTTCACGCCCCTTCTCCCCCCCACCACTCTTCCGTGTTCACCCCTCTTTCGCCCCACCCCCTAATGGACCCCCTCCCCACGCAACTCCTCCGCCATTACCTCTCCCCACACCCTTCCTCCACCCCTCACCCCCACCCCTAATGGACCTCACCCCTCCCACTACAATCCCGCCCCTCCCCCTCCTCACACCCCACCCCTCCTCCGCCCTCAAACATCCTCCACCCCCACCACTCCTCCGGCTCCTCCCCATCTTTCCTCCTTCGCCCCCACCCCCGCCCAGACTGAGGACAAACATTGCGGGTTCGCCCACCACCCCCACCACCGCCGCCTCCACCACCACCACCACCGCCGCCTCCATGACGCACCATCCCTAACCCCGACCAACATTTACCCAGTGGTCTGTCCTATGTGACACTTCCCCCCCCCCCCCCTTACCCCTACCTACCCCCACTTCGGTCTATCTGATTATCTGTCTGTTCTGTGACCCTCCCCCCCCTACCTATCCCTACCTGGCTATCTGTCTATATATCTATCTATCTATCTATCTGTTATATGTGACCCCACTACTTACCTTTACCTCTATCTATCTATCTATACATAATATAATATATACAGTATACAACTGTCTATCTATCTATATCTATACAGTATGTGTATAGATATGTGTATAGTATGTGTATAGATATGTGGAGCGAGGTAATGACAAATACACATAGTTAATACTGTATACTGTATGTTTGTACTCGCTATGGAAATGTAACACGGAACTGCAAGCTTTCGTTTGTATACCAAGACATCTTCAGGTAGAAGGGGGATATGAAGTTAGAGTGCATTCATCTCTCCTGACCAGTGACCAAAGTAGACGAATTCTTGTAGTCCCATTTTCATTTTCCTAGCAAGTACAAAATCATATATATATATATATATATATATATATATATATATATATAATTATATATTTATATATATATATATATATATATATATATATATATATATATATATATATAATTATATATTATACAATCCCTTTGAGGTACCGTGAAAAGAATGACTTAAAAAAAATGTAATTTACCGTATATAATGTTCCTTGCGTTTCAACTAAATGTTGAGTGAAAATAATAATAATAATAATAATAATAATAATAATAATAATAATAATAATATAAATAATTGTAATATTATTAATTATATCATTATTATTATGATTATTATAATAATGATTATCATCATCATTATTATTATTATTATTATTATTATTATTATTATTATTATTACTTGGTGGCTGTGTGAAGCGTTACCCTTCACTGCCGTCCTTTTTTTCTTTGGCACCCATCTTACTAAGCTGAATAAAATCGCCTGAGGTTGGCCAGAATAAAACCAACTTTAAAAAGGCGTCCTGGCCATGAAGGGACTTTTAGAGAAATAGCCAACCTGCCTCTCCCAATTTCTATTTTTCACATGCTGTCCTAATTCTTTTCTGTCATCACTCTTTTAAGGTTGTCCCCAATGTACCCTGACCTTTCTCACGGACTCTGATGTTTACCCTCGCTCTCACACACACACACAGACACGCAGTATGTTTTTCTCTCTCTCCCTTTACAGTATTAGTTAGACAATTGTGAGCATACACCCACACACTCTCTCTCTCTCTCTATATATATATTAATACATTATATATACATTAATAGGGTAACTATAGGGCCGTTTATGTGTACTTTATTTGGTTTGACTTAGTCGCCGTTGTTGTTCTGCAGTGCCTTCGGGTAGTTAGTGTGGGTTCTATAGTCACTGTTGTATGTGCACTCTGTTAAGGGCAGATCTCCACTTGAGGGATTTTGTTCTTGACCCCTTTCTCCCCCGTGTTTAGCCCCATTGCTTTTGATATTATAAAACGTTTGCCCCATTAGTTTAGCAATTTTAAGAACTTTCACCCCATATTAAGACCTTTCGTGCAATTCAGGTGTCGATTTTATCCTGGCGAGCGATAGCGAGCCTGCAATTTAAGAGGAACCGGCCTTCGGCCGGGACATTTTTCTACCGAAAAATGTACAAATTTATCTTGAAAGGGACTCAAGGGGGTGTAATTTTAAGCTTGATGGAGGTCTAGGGAACAAACTAAATACCTCCCCTTAAGAGGCTTCGGTAGCTTACGTAATAATAATAATAATAATAATAATAGTAATAATAATAATAATGATGATGGTGATGGTAATACTACTACTACTACTACTACTAATACTAATACTACTAATAATAATAATAATAATAATAATAATAATAATAACAAATTGGACAAACTATTGGAACGAGTTTTTATATAATAGTGTTTCTTCTGCATTGGCTTCCTGGAGTTGCACAATGGATAAGTCCTTGGCCCACTGTTCCACATAGGGCCATAAGTCCTTGGCCCACTGTTCCACATAGGGCCATAAGTCCTTGGCCCACTGTTCCACATAGATCCATAAGAATTATGTTCACCTAATGAGGGTAATTTGTAAGTCTGCAGAAGATATTAAACTTTGAATTAATTACCCCTTTGAGGATAATCGCTCTCGCTCGATCTCTTTTGATGTGAAGTTGCCCCTTGTCCTTGCCTTAAGCCGGTATCACACGAGCAATTTTTTCAGGCAATTTTGGTCTGGCATCTTCTTAACTAAAGTTGTCGATTATTTCACTCTCTTAGGCCAGAGTCACACGAGCCGTTTTTCGAGCAATTTCTACGGGCAATTGTGGTCAGAAAGCTTACAAAATTACACTTTATCAAATTTCAGCCGGCTAACATAATCTACCTTCAGTCTAGTTGCCGATACCAGTGCGAAAAAGTCCCGAAATAATACGAGAACAAACTTGCTGATGGAAAATTGACGGAAAAAGCGCTCGTGTGACACTACCTTTACTCTCTGGACAGAGAGAGAGAGTAGGGGTTTGGGAATGAACCCTTTGAGGAGTAGGAGGCATTTGGGCAGCATATGTTGGCTATCATTAGACGATTTTATACAGCGGCTATCATTAGACGATTTTATACAGCTTAGGAAGGACCTCTAGGAATCCGAGGGGTCAAAACCAACACAATGGGGCCTCCGCTGCCCACACATCTTTCCCAGGCTGAATGAAATCGCCCAATGCTAGCCAAAATAAACTGTCGAAACGCATCATAATCCTCAAGGGGTTAACCCCTTCTGTACCGCTGCCGTCCTTTAAACTTTATTCTGGCTATTATTGGACGATTCTATTCAGCTTAAAAAGGGCCTCCAACAGCAATTAAGAGTCTTGATCTATCTCACGTAAGCCATATTACTACCACAGATCCTTATTAAACTGCACAGAATCGTCTTAATGTACTGTAGGTAGAATAAAGTAAAAAACAAAACACGTCGCCGGTAGAGAAGGGGTTAAAACCGGTACGGCGACCAACCCCAAAGATCTTATCCGCCCCCCCCCCCCCCCCCCCCCCCCAACACAAACAGCAGGGAGGGGCGGGAGGGGGGTGGGGGGGGGGGTGATTTTATGTTGTTGTTGTTCTTAGAGTTGTGATGTGCAATGTACACGGAGTAGGAATCTCCAGATACTTGCACAGGCGTTATTAGCGTTTGGACAGCTTGTGTATGAGTTTTTTTTGTTTATTGAAAGAGTGTAGAGAGGGGAGAAGGGGTGTTGGAGAGAGAGGAAGCTGTTGGAGTGGCTTTGTTATGTGTGTCTAGTCTGTATACGTCATCAGGATGTATCCTGACTGGGTGCGAACATGTGGAACATGCTAGGACCTACTACCACACCCACTAAATGTCCGCCGTGGCAGGGATTCGATCCCGGGTCTTGCAGATTCACACGTGAGCGTTCTCACCACTCGTCCGCCACTGTCTTGATAGTGTAATGGTTAGTGCGCGGAATTAAGGTGTGAGTGTCCTAGGTTCGAATCCTTGGGAGTACCACATGTATTCATTAGTTTCATTGATTTCATTAGTTAGGTTTATTTGTAAGTAAAATGTTGGGTTGGTGAAAAATATGAAATTATATATATATATATACAGTATATATATATATATATATATATATATATATATATATATATATATATATATATATATAGTGTATATATAGTTTTTCCGTATAAGGAAGTTAGAGCTATAAATATTGATGTATAGCAGAATTACCAGCTATAATACGGTTGTAGTTGCTAAATCATCGCATAATAATCAAAATAAGCACATTTTCCATCCATGAACCACTCGCATGATGTCTGTATTTCTGCTAAATATTGATGATTATGGCTCCAACTTCCTATTATAGCTCCAACTTCCTATTATGGCTCCAACTTCCTATTATAGCTCCAACTTCCTATTATAGCTCCAACTTCCTATTATGGCTCCAACTTCCTATTATGGCTCCAACTTCCTATTATGGCTCCAACTTCCTATTATAGCTCCAACTTCCAACTTCCTATTATGGCTCCAACTTCCTATTATGGCTCCAACTTCCTATTATGGCTCCAACTTCCTATTATAGCTCCAACTTCCTATTATGGCTCCAACTTCCTATTATGGCTCCAACTTCCTATTATGGCTCCAACTTGTTATGGCTCCAACTTCCTATTAGCTCCAACTTCCAGTATGGCTCCAACTTCCTCTTATAGCTCCAACTTCCTCTTATGGCTCCACCTTCCTCTTATGTCTCCAACTTCCTATTATGGCTCAAACTTCCTATTATGGCTCCAACTTCCTATTATGGCTCCAACTTCCTATTATGGCTCCAACTTCCTATTATAGCTCCAACTTCCTATTATGGCTCCAACTTCCTATTATAGCTCCAACTTCCTATTATGGCTCCAACTTCCTATTATGGCTCCAACTTCCTATTATGGCTCCAACTTCCTATTATGGCTCCAACTTCCTATTATGGCTCCAACTTCCTATTATGGCTCCAACTTCCTATTATGGCTCCAACTTCCTATTATGGCTCCAACTTCCTATTATAGCTCCAACTTCCTATTATGGCTCCAACTTCCTATTATGGCTCCAACTTCCTATTATGGCTCCAACTTCCTATTATAGCTCCAACTTCCTATTATGGCTCCAACTCCTATTATGGCTCCAACTTCCTATTATGGCTCCAACTTCCTATTATGGCTCCAACTTCCTATTATGGCTCCAACTTCCTATTATGGCTCCAACTTCCTATTATAGCCAAAAACTCGCAAGTGGTCAATTAACCTTCCGATTCAAAAATTCCTCCTAAATTGAATACAGTCGTCTATTGATTACAGTCGTCTATTGAATACAGTCGTCTATTGAATACAGTCGTCTATTGAATACAGTCGTCTATTGAATACAGTCGTCTATTGAATACAGTCGTCTATTGAATACAGTCGTCTATTGAATACAGTCGTCTATTGAATACAGTCGTCTATTGAATACAGTCGTCTATTGAATACAGTCGTCTATTAAATACAGTCGTCTATTGAATACAGTCGTCTATTGAATACAGTCGTCTATTGAATACAGTCGTCTATTGATTACTAGAATGAAAGTAAGATATCACGCCATCCTCGTTTTCTTTTCTGTCTTCGTTTTCTTTCACCATTTTATCTTTCTTAATTTGTTGGCGTTTCTCTTTCTCCTCCTCCATTTCTACCTTTTTTTGTTCGCTCGTCATTATTACCATCGTTCTTCTTATTATTCTTGTTATTATTATTATTAGTAATACTATTATTATTATTATTATTATTATTATTATTGTCCTCCTGCTCCTCCTTATCTTCCTCCTCCTCCTCCTCCTCCTCCTCAGTAATTCCTTATAATATTCGTTCCTCCACATTCTCCGGCAGTCCTCCCCCATTTCCATGCATTAGAAGATCGTCCCATCCTCACACATCACTATCAACACAAATAGCACAGAGAGAGAGAGAGAGAGAGAGAGAGAGAAGAAACAGAGGATACTACACCATATATTTGAGACACTCAATATTAACCCCATCTGTGCCGGTTTCTACTTTTAAATTTTATTCTGGCTATATTTAGACGATTTTAATTTTATTCTAGCTATATTTAGACGATTTTGTGCAGTTTAAGAAGGATCTGTGGTAGTAAAAGTGGTTAATTAAGATGGTTCAAAGTCTGTTAACTGCTGGAGAGGGGAGGTTTTTAGTTGGTTCCCTAGACCTCCATCAAGCTTAAAATTACACCCCCTTGAGTCCCTTGCAAGATAAATTTGTACATTTTTCGGCAGAAAAATGTCCCGGCCGAAGGCCGGTTCCTCTTAAATTACAGGCTCGCTATCGCTCGCCAGGATAAAATTGACACCTGAATGGCACGAAAGGTCTTAATATGGGGTGAAAGTTCTTTAAATCGCTAAACTAATGGGGCAAACGTTTTATAATATCAAAAGCAATGGGGCTAAACATGAGGGAGAAAGGGGTCAAGAAAAAAATCCCTCGAGTGGAGATCTCCCCTTAAACTGAATATAATCGTTAACTATTAGCCACTATAAAATATAAAGGACAGAACTGGTACTAAACTGGTGAAGGGGAGGTTTTTAGTGTGTTCCCTAGACTTCCATCAAGCTTAACATTACAGCCCCTAGACACCCTTTCAAGATAAATTTTTACATTTTTCGGTAGAAAAATGTCCCGACCGAAGGCCGGTTCCTCTTAAATTACAGGCTCGCTATCGCTCGCCAGGAAAAAATCGACACCTAAATGGCACGAAAAGTCTTAAAATTGACAGAAATGGGTCGAAAGTTCTTAAAATCGCCAAACTAATGGGGCGAACGTCTTATAATATCAAAAGCAATGGGGCTAACCATGAGGGAGAAAGGGGTCAAGAAAAAAATCCCTCAAGTGGAAATCTCCCCTTAAAGGAAGAAATACATTGATTAGAACATCTGTTTAACCCCTTCAGTACGATGACTTATGTTTACCCTGGAATTTGGCTAACATTAGACGATGTTATGCAGTTTAAGAAGAACCTATGCTATTCGGAGGGTGTATTGAGATCGGGTGTATTGAGATCGTGTATACCCCTTTGAGCCCTAGAGGTAGATAATGAACTAAAGAAAATCGTCTAATGGTAACCAGACTATGATAAAAATTACGTCATGGTACTGAAGGGGTTAAATTACGTCATCGTACTGAAGGGGTTAAAGGGTAGGTGTCAAAACATTTAAGGGGTTAAAGGGTAGGTGTCAAAACATTTAAGGGGTTAAAGGGTTAAAGGGTGTGTCAAAACATTTAAGGGGTTAAAGGGTAGGTGTCAAAACATTTAAGGGGTTAAAGGGTAGGTGTCAAAACATTTAAGGGGTTAAAGGGTAGGTGTCAAAACATTTAAGGGGTTAAAGGGTAGGTGTCAAAACATTTAAGGGGTTAAAGGGTAGGTGTCAAAACATTTAAGGGGGTTAAAGGGTAGGTGTCAAAACATTTAAGGGGTTTTAAAGGGTAGGTGTCAAAACATTTAAGGGGTTAAAGGGTAGGTGTCAAAACATTTAAGGGGTTAAAGGGTAGGTGTCAAAACATTTAAGGGGTTAAAGGGTAGGTGTCAAAACATTTAAGGGGTTAAAGGGTAGGTGTCAAAACATTTCATCAGCGAGTGGAGTTATTGTTCATTAAGACTTGCACCACTTTGTACTGCAAGCCACTGTACACACACACACACACACACACAGTCACCTTTGATCGTGATTCTTGTCAATACAGTTAGTTGCCTTTTTGTGGAAGTGATTGCAGTACTGTTCTCCCCCGCGTGTGTGTGTGTGTGTGTGTGTATGTGTACTGTATATGTGTATGTTTGCGTGCGTGTGTGTGTGTGTGTGTGTGTGTGTACGGTAATTGTACATGTGTATACAACCACCCCTCACTTTACATTTAATTGGTCCCCCTCCCCCCCCCCCCCCATCCCTACACGGTAATAGAATATCATGCATCGATGGTTATTACTTACCCACTGCCCCCCTCCCTTACCCCCACCCCCTCTACCCTCCCTCCCCCCTCTCACCCCACCACCTCTCTACCCTCCCTACCCTATGGAGGTCTGGGGGGGGGGGGGGGATATTTGTTGTAAGCTTGATGGAGGTCTTGGGGGGGGGGGGGGGGGTGGCGGGTTCTTTGTAAGCTTGATGGAGGGCTAGGGAGGTTTGGGGGGGATCTTTGTAAGCTTGATGGAGGAATAGGGAGCAAAATAAGAACCTCCCCTTAAGAGTGATCGGAATGTTGGGTTAAGGGGAGATTTTCACTTATGGGGGTGGTTTTCCTGTGCCCTATCTTCCTCATGTTTAGCCCCATTAGTTTGAGATTTTAAGATGCTTGCCTCATTAGTTTGGCGATTTTAAGACCTTTCGCCCATTTAATTCAATTTTAAGACCTTTCCTGTCATTTAAGTGTCTAATTTTTGCCTGACGCGCAATATTTTCAATATTTACATGGATGGAGTCAAGAAAGAAATACAAGGAAGAGCAGTGGATGTTGGTGTATCGCTGATAAGGGAAGGAAATAAGTGGATGTTGCCTGTACTGCTGTTTGCTGACGATACAGTTCTGATGAGCGATAATGAATGGAAGTTACAGGGTCTGGTAAATATGTTTGGAACAGTGTGTGAGAAACGGAATCTGAATTTAAATACGGGGAAGAGTAAGGTTATGGTCTTTGAAAGGGGTGCATCCACAGTGTGTTAGGTAAGGTTGAACGGTCAGGCTATGGAGATTGTCAGCTCATTTAAGTGTTTGGGAAGTGTGTTGAGTAAAGATGGGAATATGGATGAAGAAGTGCGGAAGAGGGTTGTAGGAACGCTGAAAGCAGTAACAAGGAATAGGGTGGTCAGCATGGATATAAAGAAGTCATTGCATGATAGTGTGGTAATCCTGACATTGATGTATGGGTGTGAAGCGTGGATGAACCATGGACTTTGCTGGAGAGACACAAACCAAGAGTAAGAAGGGTGGAAATGAGTTACTTGAGAAGTGCGTTTGGAATTACAGGGAGGGATAATCAGACGAATGAGGAAGTATCAGAGCGGTGTGGAGTGGACGTAGATGTGCTGGAAAGTGTGAAAAGGAACCTTGAGATGGTTCGGCCATGTGGAACGTATGGGAAGCGAGAGAATGACTAAAAGAGTGTACGAGAGTGAAGTGGAAGGACAGAGAGGGAGAGGCAGACTGCGAGAGAGGTGGAAGGATCGAGTTAAGAAGTATATGCGTGAAAGCGGTGTTGGGTAGGAGGAGGTGCATAGGGGCGATTCATTCATGGCCATCCTCTCTGGCAATAGATAGATAGATAAATGGTAAAGGAGGTACTGTCGAGGCTTACGGAGAAGGATCCATCTTCTTGAATACTGTGGTGGTGTTTCTGTTGTTGTTGTTGTTGTTGTTGTTGTTGTTGTTGTTAGACATGCTAACTCCAGGCCCCCAGAAGACGCCACACTACAACACGGCCACACTCCTAAACGGCCACGCCAATTTTGGAGGAACCGGCCTTCGGCTGCTCTTATTTTTTGCCGAACAATGTACACATTAATCTCGAAGGGAGGTCTTGGAGGTATTGTATAAAGCTTGATGGACGTCTTGATAGGAAACTAATAATAATATAATATAATAATAATAATATATGAATAACTAAATAAATAAATAACTAAATAAATAAATAACTAAATAAATAAATAAATAAATAAATAAATAACTAAATAAATAAATAAATAAATAACTAAATAAATTAACAAATGGGAATAAATGCAAATCTTCCCTTTTTCTTTTGTTTTCTTTTTTTTCATTCTAGCTATATTAAGACGATTGTTTGCAGTTTAAAAAAGGGGCTGTGGTTGCAAAAAGGGTTAAGCCAGATAGTTCAAAGCCTTTCAATTGCGGGAGGCCCTTTTGGAACTGAATAAAATCGTCTTACAGTAACCAGAATACAGTTATAAGGACATCGCCGGCACAGAAGGGGTTAAGGGGAGGGTTTTAGTTTGTTTCCTACTCCTCCAGCAATCTAAGAATTTCACCCCTTTGACCCCCTTTCAAGATAAATTTGTACATTTTTCGGTAGAAAAATGTCCCGGCCGAAGGCCGATTACTCTTAAATTACAGGCTCGCTATCGCTCGCCAAGATAAAATCGACACCTATATGGCACGAAAGATCTTAAAATTGACAAAATGGGGCGTAAATTCTTAAAATCGCCAAACTAATGGGGTGAACGTCTTAAAATTCTTAAAAACAACGGGGCTAGACATGAGGGAGAAAGGGGTCAAGAAAAAAGTCCCTCAAGTGGATATCTGCCCTTAAACCAAGTCACCTGCCTCACACGTCATACAGGCCCTCCCCAAAGTTCATAGACCTTACCTGGTGCTAGTTATGGAAGTGTGTGTGTCTCTGTGGCCGGTTTGGAGTGCGGCCGTTCTGACATACTGTACAAGCCAATACATGCGGCTCCAGTAGAAAAAGCACTGTACTCCCCCGGGGGTACATATGAGGACTTTGTAACCTCACTCTCTCTCTCTCTCACACACTCTCACTCTCTCTCTCTCTCTCACTCTCTCACACTCACTAACTCACTCACTTACTCATTCACTCTCTCTTTCTCTCACTCACTCTCACTCTCTCTCTCTCTCCTGGTCAAGTCGGTACCGTAACCTTCCTAGTAATGACGCTAACCTTCACAATACGAGGCCTTTCCTAAGCTGCCCCAAATCGCCTGGTGTTAGCTGCTGGAAGAGCCTAATAAACCAGTTGCTCGAAATAGTGATAAACCTCTCCAATTGACCCACCTCCTTCCTAAGCTGAATAAAATCATCAAACACCAGCGCGAAAAGAACCCGGGTACTGAAGGGGGAGGTAGTCGCTTTTTCTGGACCCCTTTCTCCCTCATGTTTAGCATATTAGTTTAGACATTTGAAGACGTTCTTTCCGTTAGATTGACGATTTTGAGACCTTTCGCCTCATTTCTTTGTCAATATTAAGACCTTTCGTGCCAATTAGATGTCGATTTTTTCCTGGCGACCGATAGCGAGCCTGTAATTTTAGAAGGAATCGACGACGCGCTTCTGTTCTGTTTGCTGGCTCTTAATAGACGACTTTTATCAGCTTAGGAAGGCTACCTGGAAGTCAGAAAGGTAAACTGAGATAGTCTTTATTCGTAGAGCCTTCCTAAGCTGTATCAAATCTTCTAATGCTAGTCAGAATAAACTGCTAAAACGCGTCGTGTCCCCCAGACTAAATAAACATCCTCGGCTGGGTTAGTTACCGGAGTTATATAAGCGCGTTTTCTGCAAGGGGGGGGCGCTCCAGTACTCACTTCAAACACACTTCTTAAGGGGGGGATGGGCTGGGTTTTTCTGTCCGACTTTCTCCCTCGCGTTTAGCCCCATTGCATTTTAGATTTTAAGACGTTCGGCCCATTAGTTTGGCGATTTTAAGACCTTTCGTTCCATTTCTTTGTCAATATTAAGACTTTGCGTGTCATTTAGGTGTTGATTTTTTTTCCTGGCAAGCAATAGCGAGCCTGTAATTCAAGAGGAATCGGCCTTCGGCCGGGAAAATTTTCTGTCGAAAAATGTACAAATTTATCTTGAATGAGGGTCTAGGGTGGGTGTTTTTATACACTTGATGGAGGTCTAGGGAGGAAACTAAAAACAGTAAAAATATACAATAAACGTAATACATAAACATACATAAATATACATAAATATACATACATAAATATACATACATAAATATACATAAATATACATACATAAATATAATATATATATACATACATACATAAATATACATAAATATACATACATAAATATAATATATATATACATACATACATAAATATACATAAATATACATACATAAATATAATATATATATACATACATACATAAATATACATAAATATACATAAATAAATACATATATACATACATACATAAATATACATAAATATACATACATAAATATACATATATACATACATACATACATAAATATACATAAATATACATACATAAATATACATACATACATACATACATAAATATACATAAATATACATACATAAATATAATATATATATATACATACATACATAAATATACATAAATATACATACATAAATATACATACATAAATACATAAATATACATACATAAATATACATATATACATACATACATACATAAATATACATAAATATACATACATAAATATACATACATAAATACATATATACATACATACATACATAAATATACATAAATATACATACATAAATACATATACATAAATACATACATAAATATACATACATAAATACATACATACATACATAAATACATAAATATACATAAACTAGCAAATAAATACGGCCATCCCCCCATAAGGCGATATCACACGAGTGCATATTCCGTCAACTTTTACGAGCAATTGTCGTTTGGCAGCTTCTCATTATTAGTTCCATACAAATATAACTAGCTAACGTAATCTACCATCGATCTAGTTGCCGATTCCAATGCAAAAATGTTCCGAAATATTGCCAGAAATTACTTGGCTCATCGAATATTGACGGAAAAAGCGCTCGTGTGACACCGACTTTTTCACGGCAACCTTTCGGCAATTCGCGTTTCTCGGGCTTCTCAATAGTTACTCGTCTATTATAGCGTCTGATTGAGTCGGTTATACAATCTACCGTAAT
The DNA here is from genome assembly GCA_032716605.1 of Paralithodes platypus. Taxonomy (NCBI): domain Eukaryota; kingdom Metazoa; phylum Arthropoda; class Malacostraca; order Decapoda; family Lithodidae; genus Paralithodes; species Paralithodes platypus. Next base: position 20,455 of record JAVRFV010000408.1, read on the forward strand.
CTGAGACTCCGATACCAGTGCAACAAGTATGCAGGAATATCAATCGTCGGAATACAAGTTGCCGCGGGAAAGTTGGCGAAAATAGTGGTCCGTGTGACTCCTGATGTTAGCGTACTAAGAGAGTATATGCAAACTTACAAACACAGCTAGTAAAGTAATATGTTTCTACTATGTTAAGGGGAGGATTTAAGGGGAGGATTTAAGGGGAGGATTTTAGTTGATTCCCTAGACTTCCATCAAGCTTAAAATTACTCCTCCTTGACCCCCTTTCAAGATAAACTTGTACATTTTACTGTAGAAAAATTTCCCGGCCGAAGGCCGGTTCCCCTTAAATTACAGGCTCGCTATCGCTCGCCAGGAAAAAATCGACACCTAAATGGCACGAATGGTCTTAAATTTGACAGAAATGGGGCGAGGGTTCTTAAAATCGCCAAACTAATGGGGCGAATGTCTTAAAATCTCAAAAACAATGGGGCTAAACATGGGGGAGAAGGGGTCTAGAAAAAAATCCCTCAAGTGGATATCTCCCCTTAAGGTGTGTCTGTGGGGGGGGGGGGATGTAAATAACATAATCATTGCCCAAAATACTTTAAACTGCAGACATTAAAAACAATATACAATATTTAACAAATCCATGAAAATAAATAAACACGTGGATAAATAAAGAGTATGCAATGGTTAAATTAATACATTGTTGAACATATAAAATTAAATAGCAGCCATGGAAAATAAACAGAAAATACGGTATAATCTAAGTAATTCATTTCACGCCCGACACCAAACACTTCCCAATCAAATTAATGAAAGCCTGTGATCCTACCGGGATTCGAACCTGGGTTACCACATATACAGATCTCAAACACTCTAACCATTACACCATCAAGACAGTTCACAAATCATATCACAACAAACATCCAAAAGCAGGTCCGTGGCTAGACAAGATTTAGACAGTGTGGGGGGGATGGTGGCGGGGGGGGGGGGGGGCTTCATCTACTCAGGCTCACTCAACTGTACTCCTTCACACCTCTCTCTCTCACTCTTTTTATTCAATATATATATATATATATATATATATATATATATATATATATATATATATATATAGATATATATCTATATATATATATATATATATATATATATATATATATATATATATATTATATATATCTGTATATATAATATATATTATATATATATTATGTATATAGATCTATATATATATATATTATATATATATACCGGTATATATATATATAGAGAGAGAGAGAGAGACAGAGAGAGAGTAAGAAAGAGTGAGGGGGAGGGGCCTCGTTATCGCTCGCCAGGAGAAAATCGACACCTAAATGGCACGAAAGGTCTTAAAATTGACAACGAAATGGGGTGCAAGGTCTTAAAATCGTTAAACTAACGGGGAGGAAGTCTAAAAATCTGAAAAAAAACTAATGGTGCTAAACATATGGGAGAATGGGAGCCAGAAACCCCGACCCATCTCCCCTTAAGTCTATATCTACCACCAGAGGATAATATTATTATGTTACACCAGCATAAAATAAAAATAATGTCAAAATACATAAATACACGACTAACACACCAAAGAGACAGACTAGGCCGTGTAAAGGTCAGGGTGTAAGACCTGGCGGGGAAAGGGGGGGATGGGGGGGGTTGTACTCTTGAGGGGAGCATGGGGGGGCAGGAGAGGGGGGAGGGGTTTGTACTCTTGAGGGGGGGAAATAGGCTGTACTCTGAGGGAGAGGGCGAGGGGAGGGGGGGGGGGGGGGGGGGGGGGGGGGGCGGGGGAAGGAGAGGGTTAGGGGAGGAGAGGGGGAGATAGGCCTGTACTGTGAGGGAGGAGAGGGGAGTGTGTACTCTAGAGGGGGGGGGTGTGGGCGGGGCGGCAGGAAAGGGTTAGGGGAGGAGAGGGGGGAGATAGGCTGTACTCTGAGGGAGGGGGAAAGAGAGGGTTAGGGGAGGAGAGGGGGGAGATAGGCTGTACTCTGAAGGAGGGAGGAGGGAGGGAAGGAGAGGGTTAGGGGAGGAGAGGGGGAGATAGGCTGTACTCTGAGGGAGGGAGGAGGGAGGGAAGGAGAGGGTTAGGGGAGGAGAGGGGGGAGATAGGCTGTACTCTGAGGGAGGGAGGGAGGAGGGAGGGAAGGAGAGGGTTAGGGGGGAGATAGGCTGTACTCTGAGGGAGGGGGGAGGGAGGGGACAGAGGGCCTACTCCAGGAAGAAGGAATGAGAAGGTAGTTTGCTCTTGAACTTTAGAATAAGTCTCTCTCTCTCTCTTTCTCTCTTTCTCTCTCTCTCTCTCTCTCTCTCTCTCTCTCTCTCTCTCTCTCCAAAACACATGAGAGCGCCTTCAGAAAATGTATGAAGAAAATAAACCAGAAACGAAAAGCTTTAAGAAAAATTACAGGAGAGACTGAAGAAGAAAAATATGGTGGCCAAATAGAAGAGAAGAGAGGCGAGTGAGTGTAATAATAATTTCGAGTGAGTGTAATAATAATTTCGAGTGAGTGTAATAATATTTCGAGTGAGTGAATATTTCGAGTGAGTGTAATAATAATTTCGAGTGAGTGTAATAATAATTTCGAGTGAGTGTAATAATATTTCGAGTGAGTGTAATCATAATTTCGAGTAAGTAATAATAATTTCGAGTGAGTGTAATAATAATTTCGAGTGAGTGTAATAATAATTTCGAGTGAGTGTAATAATAATTTCGAGTGAGTGTAATAATAATTTCGAGTGAGTGTAATAATAATTTCGAGTGAGTGTAATAATAATTTCGAGTGAGTGTAATAATAATTTCGAGTGAGTGTAATAATAATTTCGAGTGAGTGTAATAATAATTTCGAGTGAGTGTAATAATAATTTCGAGTGAGTGTAATAATAATTTCGAGTGAGTGTAATAATAATTTCGAGTGAGTGTAATAATAATTTCGAGTGAGTGTAATAATAATTTCGAGTGAGTGTAATAATAATTTCGAGTGAGTGTAATAATAATTTCGAGTGAGTGTAATAATAATTTCGAGTGAGTAATAATAATTTCCAGTGATCAGTGAAGGTGTGACATGTAACGAGAGAGAGAGAGAGAGAGAGAGAGAGAGAGAGAGAGAGAGAGATTTTTAGAAATTCGGCCCATTAGTTTGTCGATTTTATGACTTTACTTGCAATCTTGTAAGTGACCCACGAGGTAAAGCTAACCTTCTTGCAGATATTTTCTCCACCAACTCAACCTTAGATGACATAAATCAAGATGTCCCTGTACTTAATTTTAATTCACCTGAAATTCCCTCACTTAAGATCCACACCAGACATGTCAAAACTATTTTGCAGAATCTCTCAGTAGATAAGGCTCCTGGTCCAGATGAAATTCCTCCAATAGTACTTAAGAATTGCTCCTTGGTGCTCGCTCCTGTATTGGCAAAATTTTTCCGTCTGTGTACTCATACCTCATGCTTCCCAGTACCCTGGAAAGAAGCAAACATCCATCCAGTTCCTAAAAGGTGCCTCTTCAGATCCATCAAACTACAGACCAATAGCTATAACTTCCACTCTTGGCAAAGTTTTTGAAATTATATTAAATAATCACATAATTAAGCATCTGGAGAATAATAAATTAATCAGTGATAGGCAATATGGTTTTAGACGATGTCGATCAACTGCAGACATGCTTTGCCTTCTTAACGCATCAAATCAACCAAGCTACAGACCAACATGGTGAAACACATACAATAGCACTGGATATATCAAAGGCATTTGATAGAGTCTGGCATCATCCTTATTGTCGAAGATGTCACACTACGGCCTTGCATCATTAGTTCCACTAATTTCTTCTTATCTTCATAACAGAAAAATACGTGTAATGGTAGATGGCCTTTATTCTCAATTTCACTCAATAAATGCTGGTGTTCCCCAGGGATCAGTTTTGGCCCCAACTCTGTTCCTCATTCATATCAATGATCTCATATCTACCACTCATAATCCAATACATTCCTACGCAGATTACTCAACACTCCACAGTTCCTTCACATTTACCAATTCTTTCACCCAACCCGATCTTATAAATTCAAAAATAAACACTGCAATTTCTCTGAACCAGGACCTTTCTAGAATTAATGAATGGGGACAAGAGAATCTAGTTTCCTTTAATGCACAGAAAACCAAGTACATTCAATTTTCTAACCGACAGAATCTCACTGACTCCCATATATTTTTTAATGATGTAAATATTCCCACTTCCCCTAGTATTGACATTCTCGGTGTAACATTAACTACTAACTTGAGCTGGACACATTATGTTAGAAGCATTGCTAAGAATGCCTCTAAAAAACTGGGACTCCTGTACAGAGTTCGAGAATTCTTCACTGACGAGCAGTTGGCCGTAATATATAAAAGTCATGTGCGCTCTCAGATGGATTACTGTTCACCTCTGTGGGGTGGAAGTGGAGTGGTTGCATTGAGGCAGTTGGACAAAATTCAAAATAGAGCTATTAGATTCATCAATAACCCTGCAATCACACAGGACCTTCCTACATTAGCCATACGAAGAAACGTTGCATCCCTTGCATTATTCTACAGATATTTTCACAGCAATTGTTCCGAGGAACTTGCTTCAATTGTGCCGCCTCTCCACATCTTTCCCCGTAGAACTAGGGCAGCTGAGAGCGCCCATGAATTTACACTTTCTCCTCCACAATGCAGAACTTCTGCTTATCAGAATTCATTTATCCCCAGAGCTACTACTCTTTGGAATTCACTTCCTCGAATTGCTTTCCACAAACTTACAATCAACAAATGTTTAAATCCAGTTGTTACAAACATTTTATGAATGGAGGATGCCTTTAGGCACATGGACCTTTTTGTTTTATCTGTGTTTTTCCTTCCTCCGTTCATTGTCTCTTAAAAAAAAAAAAAAAAAAAAAAAAAAAAAAAAAAAAAAAAAATCTTTGTCAATAGTATTACCTTTCGTACCATTAAGGTGTAAACATTATTACCTTTCGTACCATTAAGGTGTAAACATTTTCCTAGCGAACGATAGCGAGTCTGTAATTTTAAGAGTAACCGGCCTTTGGCCGGGACATTATTCTACCGAATAATTTACAAATTTATCTTGAAGGGGGGTCTAGGGGGTGTTTCTTTACAGTTTGATGAAGGTCTCAGGAGGTAATAAAAAAATTATACTGTTATTATTATTATTAGTAGTAGTAGTAGTAGTAGTAGTAGTAGTAGTAGTAATGTAACTTTCTTCTATTATTGCATTTTGTTTAAGTATTTGTCTTCCCCCTCTTCCACCACCACCTCCTCCTCCTCTTCCACCACCACCTCCTCCTCCTCTTCCACCACCACCTCCTCCTCCTCTTCCACCACCACCTCCTCCTCCTCTTCCACCACCGCACTCTACACCTCCTCCTCCTCCTCTTCCACCACCACGTCCTCCTCCTCCTCTTCCACCACCACGTCCTCCTCATGCTCCTCTTCCACCACCACGTCCTCCTCATGCTCCTCTTCCTCCTCCTCTTCCACCACCACGTCCTCCTCCTCTTCCACCACCCCTCCCCCTCCTCCTCCACCACCACCTCGTCCATCTCCTCTTCCACCACCACCTCCTCCTCCTCTTCCACCACCACCTCCTCTTCCACCACCTCCTCCTCCTCTTCCATCACCTCCTCTCTTCCACCACCACCTCCTCTCTTCCACCACCTCCTCCTCTTCCACCACCACCTCCTCCTCTCTTCCACCACCTCCTCCTCCTCCTCCACCACCACCACCTCCCCCTCCCTCTCTTCTTCCACCACCACCTCCTCCTCCTCTTCCACCACCACCTCCCCCTCCTTTTCCACCACCACCTCCTCCTCCTCTTCCACCACCACCTCCTCCTCTTCCACCATCACCTCCTCCTCTTCCACCACCACCTCTTCCCTCCTGTTCCACCACCACCTCCTCCCTCTTCTTCCACCACCACCTCCTCCTCCTCCCTCTTCCAGCACCACCACCACCACCTCCTCCTCTTCCAGCACCATGACCACCTCCTCCTCCCTCCTCTTCCACCACCACCTCCTCCCTCTTCTTCCACCACCACCTCCTCCTCCTCCTCCCTCTTCCAGCACCACCACCACCACCTCGTCCTCTTCCACCACCAGCACCATGACCACCTCCTCCTCCTCCTTGAACATATTCTTGGCAGAGCACCTAGTATAGACTGTTAACGTAGTGTGGTCGACCTGTGAGCCAGTCCCTGTGATTGTGGTCCGCTGCCTGTGAGAGAGTTACATAGAGTTACATAGATACACAGAGTACACAGACCCTTGCGGTCCCTACTAGGTAGTCCGGACTTAATGCTAAACTAGAATTTGCTATAAAGTGGAAGGCAAGGATGGCAAAGCAGAAGGCTCTCGCAGAATAAGAAACACTTCTACCGGGAAATATAATTTATAGTAAAGAACCAAGTTGAGAAATATTATATACTACTGATGCTTAACTTTCTTTTGTTTTTCTTTTTTTACCTATATTATTCCCACCTCCTCAAAATGGATGTCTAGACTTCTTTTGAATGTGTCAATTGTCTTACATTGTACCACTTTCTCTGGCAGTTTGTTCCACTCGATGACCACACTGTAGGTGAAGAAGTGCTCTGTGACATCGAAATTCGCCCTCCTGGAGAGAGAGAGAGAGAGAGAGAGAGAGAGAGAGAGTTAACATAGCATGGCCGACCTGTGAGTCAGTCCCTATGAGTGTGGTCCATATCATGTAACTCTGTGTGTGTGTATGTGTGTGTGTGTGTGTGTGTGTGTGTGTGTGTGTGTGTGTGCGTCAACCATTACATGTTATCGCCTGTGATGATAATTATGCAAATGCTAGCCATATTACAAAATGTTAGCAATGTTAAGGGGAGATGGGCTGGTTTTTCTGGCCCCCTTCTCTCTCGTGTTTAGCCTCATTGGTGTTTAGATTTTAAGACGTTCGGCACATTAGTTTGGCGATTTTAAGACTTTACACCCCGTCTCTTTGTCAATATCAAGACCTTTTGTGCCATTCAGGTGCCGATTTTTGTTCCAGCCGAGCGATAACTTTAAGAGTAACCGGCCTTCGGCCGTGACATTTTTCTACCGAAAAATTTACAACTTTATTTTGAGGGTATTTTTTACAGGTTGATGGAGGTCGAGGGAGGAAACTAAAAAATCATAAACAAATAAAACAATAAACAAATAAATACGCCCATCTCCCTTAAATAAATACGCCCATCTCCCCTAAATAAATACGCCCATCTCCCCTAAATAAATACGCCCATCTCCCCTAAATAAATACGCCCATCTCCCCTAAATAAATACGCCCATCTCCCCTAAATAAATACGCCCATCTCCCCTAAATAAATACGCCCATCTCCCCTAAATAAAAAGCCAACGTTCCTAGCAGTTTTCCATCCGTATTAAGGAGAGGTCTCCACTTGAGGGATTTTTTTCTGGACCCGTTTCTCCCTCATGTTTAGCCCCATTGCTCTAGAGATTTTAAGACGTTCGCCCTAGTAGTTTTGACATTTTAAGACATTTTGCCCCATTTCTGTAAATTTTAAGACCTTTCGTGCCATTAAGGTGTCGAGTTTTTCCTGGCGAGCGATAGCGAGCCTGTAATTTAAGAGCAACCGGCCTCCGGCCGGGACATTTTTCTACCAAAAAATGTACAAATTTATCTTGAAAGGGGGTCTAGGGGATGTAATTTTAAGCTTGATGAAAACGTAGGGAACAAACTAAATACCTGCCCTTAACAAACTAAATACCTGCCCTTAACAAACTAAATACCTGCCCTTAACAAACTAAATACCTGCCCTTAACAAACTAAATACCTGCCCTTAACAAACTAAATACCTCCCCTTAACAAACTAAATACCTGCCCTTAACAAACTAAATACCTCCCCTTAACAAACTAAATACCTGCCCTTAACAAACTAAATACCTGCCCTTAACAAACTAAATACCTCCCCTTAACAAACTAAATACCTGCCCTTAACAAACTAAATACCTGCCCTTAACAAACTAAATACCTGCCCTTAACAAACTAAATACCTGCCCTTAACAAACTAAATACCTCCCCTTAACAAACTAAATACCTCCCTTAGCAAACTAAATACCAGCCCTTAACAAACTAAATACCTCCCCTTAACAAACTAAATACCTCCCCTTAACAAACTAAATACCTGCCCTTAACAAACTAAATACCTGCCCTTAACACACTAAATACCTGCCCTTAACAAACTAAATACCTGCCCTTAACAAACTAAATACCTGCCCTTAACAAACTAAATACCTGCCCTTAACAAACTAAATACCTGCCCTTAACTCTCTGGCAACCTATCAGATCTCCCTTGGTAATTATAGTCTATTTATGTTGAACTGGTGGAACATGTAAGCGAACTACTGGACGATATTATTGAGCTAAGGAAGGACGTCTACCCTATCAAAGGCAACCAACTATACTCTACCAACTCTATACTACCAACTCTATACTCTACCAACTCTATACTACCAACTCTATACTCTACCAACTCTATACTACCAACTCTATACTACCAACTCTATACTACCAACTCTATACTCTACCAACTCTATACTACCAACTCTATACTACCAACTCTATACTACCAACTCTATACTACCAACTCTATACTCTACCAACTCTATACTACCAACTCTATACTACCAACTCTATACTACCAACTCTATACTACCAACTCTATACTCTACCAACTCTACACTACCAACTCTATACTCTATATACTACCTACCAACTCTATACTACCAACTCTATACTACCAACTCTATACTACCAACTCTATACTACCAACTCTATACTCTACCAACTCTATACTACCAACTCTATACTACCAACTCTATACTCTACCAACTCTATACTACCAACTCTATACTACCAACTCTATACTCTACCAACTCTATACTACCAACTCTATACTCTACCAACTCTATACTACCAACTCTATACTACCAACTCTATACTACCAACTCTATACTACCAACTCTATACTCTACCAACTCTATACTACCAACTCTATACTACCAACTCTATACTACCAACTCTATACTCTACCAACTCTATACTACTACCAACTCTATACTAACTAACAACTCTATACTACCAACTCTATACTACCAACTCTATACTACCAACTCTATACTCTACCACTCTATACTACCAACTCTATACTACCAACTCTATACTACCAACTCTATACTACCAACTCTATACTCTACCAACTCTATACTACCAACTCTATACTACCAACTCTATACTACCAACTCTATATACTACCAACTCTATACTCTACCAACTCTATACTACCACTCTATACTACCAACTCTATACTACCAACTCTATACTACCATCTCTATACTCTACCAACTCTATACTACCAACTCTATACTACCAACTCTATACTCTACCAACTCTATACTACCAACTCTATACTACCAACTCTATACTACCAACTCTATACTCCACTCTATACTACCAACTCTATACTACCACTCTATAGTACCAACTCTATACTACCCACTCTATACTACCAACTCTATACACCAACTCTATACTACCAACTCTATACTCTACCAACTCTATACTACCAACTCTATACTCTACCAACTCTATACTACCAACTCTATACTACCAACTCTATACTACCAACTCTATACTACCAACTCTATACTACCAACTCTATACTCTACCAACTCTATACTACCAACTCTATACTACCAACTCTATACTACCAACTCTATACTACCAACTCTATACTACCAACTCTATACTCTACCAACTCTATACTACCAACTCTATACTCTACCAACTCTATACTACCAACTCTATACTCTATATACTACCAACTAACTATACTCTACCAACTCTATACTACCAACTCTATACTCTATATACTACCAACCAACTATACTCTACCAACTCTATACTACCAACTCTATACTACCAACTCTATACTCTATATACTACCAACTAACTATACTCTACCAACTCTATACTACCAACTCTATACTCTATATACTACCAACCAACTATACTCTACCAACTCTATACTACCAACTCTATACTACCAACTCTATACTACCAACTCTATACTACCAACTCTATACTCTACCAACTCTATACTACCAACTCTATACTCTATATACTACCAACTATACTCTACCAACTCTAACTACCAACTCTATACTCTATATACTACCAACTCTATACTCTACCAACTCTATACTACCAACTCTATACTCTATATCTACCAACACTAACTCTACAACTCTATACTACCAACTCTATACTAACTCTATACCTACCAACTCTATACTACCACTCTATACTACCAACTCTATACTACTATACTACCAACCTCTATACTCTACCAACTCTATACTACCAACTCTATACTCTATAACTACCACCAACTCTACTCTACCAACTCTATACTACCACTCTATACTCTACCAACTCTCTACTACCAACTCCTATACTCTATATACTACCAACACTATACTCTACCCTCTATACTCTATACTACCAACCAACTATACTCTACCAATCTATACTACCAACTTTATACCTATATACTACCAACCACTATACTCTCCAACTCTATACTACCAACCAACTCTATACTACCAACTCTATAATCTATTTACTACCAACCAACTCTATACTACCAACTCTATACTACCAACTCTATACTCTATATACTACCAACCAACTCTATACTACCAACTCTATACTCTATATACTACCAACCAACTCTATACTACCAACTCTATACTACCAACTCTATACTACCAACTCTATACTCTATACTACCAACCAACTATACTCTACCAACTCTATACTACCAACTCTATACTCTATATACTACCAACCAACTCTATACTACCAACTCTATACTACCAACTCTATACTCTATATACTACCAACCAACTCTATACTACCAACTCTATACTACCAACTCTATACTCTATATACTACCAACCAACTATACTCTACCAACTCTATACTACCAACTCTATACTACCAACTCTATACTCTATATACTACCAACTATACTCTACCAACTCTATACTACCAACTCTATACTCTATATACTACCAACCAACTATACTCTACCAACTCTATACTACCAACTCTATACTCTATATACTACCAACCAACTCTATACTACCAACTCTATACTACCAACTCTATACTACCAACTCTATACTCTATATACTACCAACCAACTATACTCTACCAACTCTATACTACCAACTCTATACTCTATATACTACCAACCAACTCTATACTACCAACTCTATACTCTATATACTACCAACCAACTATACTCTACCAACTCTATACTACCAACTCTATACTCTATATACTACCAACCAACTCTACTCTACCAACTCTATACTACCAACTCTATACTCTACCAACTCTATACTCCTATATAACTACCAACCACTATACTCTACCAACTCTCTCTCATTACTACCAACCAACTCTATACTACCAACTCTATACTCTATATACTACCAACCAACTATACTCTACCAACTCTATACTACCAACTCTATACTCTATATACTACCAACCAACTCTATACTACCAACTCTATACTACCAACCAACTCTATACTCTATATACTACCAACCAACTCTACTCTACCAACTCTATACTACCAACTCTATACTCTATGTACTACCAACCAACTATACTATGGCAACTATGAGACGATTTGATTCAGCTAACGAAGGACGTCTACCCATTCAAAAGACTACATACATACAGACTATCTCAACTCATCCCTTTATAGCTACCATATACAACAAATAATAACCCATAGGCCTATATAAATATTATATACAGTAAAATATAACGGGGTATGTGGATGAGTATATATAGATAGACAAATAGATATATATCTACCAAATATCCTTCTTAGGGGGGGGGGGGGGGATGGTTCACTTTTTGGGCGATTTTTGCATGTATTCATTATTTTTCTAGTTTCCTCCCTAGACCTCCATAAAAAAAAATCCATTAGATCTCTCTTCTAGATTAATTTGTACATTTTTCGGTAGAAAAATTTCCCGGCCGAAGGCCGTTTCTTCCAACATTACAGGCTCACTATCGTTCGCCAGGTAAAAAATCGACACCTAAATAGCACGAAAGGTCTTAATATTGACGAAGAAATAGGTCTGAAAAGGTCTGAAAATCGACTAACTAATGGGGTTAAACACGAGGGAGAAAGTGGTCCAGAAAACCGGCCCATCCCCCCTTCTCAAAACGGTCTAAATGTAGCGGCTATGGAATACAATAGACGCCACCGCTACTGAAAGATAGGAATATAATACAATAGACGCCACCGCTACTGAAAGATAGGAATATAATACAATAGACACCACCGCTACTGAAAGATAGGAATATAATACAATAGACGCCACCGCTACTGAAAGATAGGAATATAATACAATAGACACCACCGCTACTGAAAGATAGGAATATAATACAATAGACGCCACCGCAACTGAAAGATAGGAATATAATACAATAGACGCCACCGCAACTGAAAGATAGGAATATAATACAATAGACGCCACCGCTACTGAAAGATAGGAATATAATACAATAGACACCACCGCTACTGAAAGATAGGAATATAATACAATAGACGCCACCGCTACTGAAAGATAGGAATATAATACAATAGACACCACCGCTACTGAAAGATAGGAATATAATACAATAGACGCCACCGCTACTGAAAGATAGGAATATAATACAATAGACGCCACCGCTACTGAAAGATAGGAATATAATACAATAGACGCCACCGCTACTGAAAGATAGGAATATAATACAATAGACGCCACCGCTACCGAAAGATAGGAATATAATACAATAGACGCCACCGCTACTGAAAGATAGGAATATAATACAATAGACGCCACCGCTACTGAAAGATAGGAATATAATACAATAGACGCCACCGCTACTGAAAGATAGGAATATAATACAATAGACGCCACCGCTACTGAAAGATAGGAATATAATACAATAGACGCCACCGCTACTGAAAGGTAGGAATATAATACAATGCGCTACTGAAAGGTAGGAATATAATACAATAGACGCCACCGCTACTGAAAGATAGGAATATAATACAATAGACGCCACCGCTACTGAAAGATAGGAATATAATTGGAAGTTGACAAAAAACGAAAATAAGTTCCCAGGGCCGGGGTAAAAACAAGAGATACAATTGATTTATTATCAAGGGAAAAAAACCACAAAAAAGAAAAACACGAGCTACGATAGAGGGCGTAGTTTATTTATGTATTTATTATTATTATTATTATTATTATTATTATTATTATTATTATTATTTAAAGGATGAGATGGTTACGATAGTTACCTGTAACAAACTTCCCTCCTTTAGTTGTTGTTGTTGTTGTTGTTCCCCAAGCTGCCTGGCCGAACAGCCCCAAGGCCCCGAGCAAGGCCAAGGCCATAACCGAGCGCCCCCACAGAACCCTCCCTGCTGACCACAATAAAGCCTGGGTGACCGAAGCTACTCCATGGCGGGGAGCTGAGGAGGGTGCGGAAGTGCCCGGAAAACCAAAGCCACACCCTGTGCCCCTCAGCAATTATCAAGAGAAAGTTGAGGGGCAAAGGAAAAATGTGACGCTTTGGCTTCCAATCTTGGTAGATTTGGGAGATCAATCCACGGAAGAGACGCCGTCACTTGAGATCTAGAAAATATATAAGTAAAAGGAACAGTCAGAATAAGCTATGGGTATGGCAGAGATTGCTCAGTTCTCACTCTGATAGACCAGCCCATCACCACATGACTAGAACCCAATCCTCTCAGCATCAGCTAGGAAAGGCCCTAGAAAGCCGCCTTTGGCGGGGGGATAGCTCCCCTATTTCAACCCCTTTCGGGGCTGGGCACCCGCCCTCCCTCCTTTAGTTGTAAACAGTTGTTCAGTAGAGCAGTTCAAGAAGAGAGTAGATAGTATTTTGCACACACTGTAAAGAGTGTAGTGCACTATACAGTCTCTCTCTTTCCACTTCCAGTGTCTCCTCGGAATGGACTGCAAGGTCTCTGAAATACTAAATATTCCTTGTAACTCTCTCTCTCTCTCCCTGTTCCACCCTCTTTTCCTGTTCCTCCTCCTCCTCCTCCTCCTCCTCCTCCTCCTCCTCTTCCTCCACCGCCGCCGCCGCCTCCTCCTCCTCCTCTCCTT
>JAVRFV010000409.1:2500-45000 GCA_032716605.1 Paralithodes platypus
ACCCCTTCAGCACCATGACGCCTTTTTAACCCCTTCAGCACCATGACGCCTTTTTAACCCCTTCAGCACCATGACGTCTTTTTAACCCCTTCAGTATACCATGACGTCTTTTTTACACCTTCAGTATACCATGACGTCTTTTTTAACACCTTCAGCACCATGACGCCTTGTTAACCCCTTCAGCACCATGACGTCTTTTTAACCCCTTCAGCACCATGACGCCTTGTTAACCCCTTCAGCACCATGACGTCTTTTTAATAGTCTTCTAACTACATTTAGACGATTTTGTTCAGTTTAAGAAGAATCTGTGGTTGTAAATCGGCTTAGGGGAGACCGTTCGAAGCCTGTTAATTGCTAGAGGTCCTTCTTAAACTGAATAAAATCGTCTAACAGTTGCCAGAATACAGTTAAAAAGGACGTCGCCGCTACAGAAGGAGTTAATTGATTGTTGATCATGTTATACCCAAAGATCAAACTATATAACCTGCACCAGTATTGCCAAATGTTTATTATGGCATTGGAGATACTTGAATTAAGAAATACCCCGTTCTTAACATTAATCATCCATTACAAACCCCAATGTACTTGAATAAACTAATGAAATCATATGGTCCTCCCGGGATTCGAACTCGGGACACCACACCCAGAACATAAACATCTAAACCATTACACCACCAACACAGTTATAGGTTGAGTACCGGTTAACGATCTCGATTAATATCCAATTTCGAATGTTGGATATCAATCTAATCATGTAGACATGTACTCAGACCCAACTGCATTATGGAAGTGCAATGAGAGGAAACTATGACCCGTGGCTGCAAGATGGCGGAGGTTGGCCGATCCCCGTTACCGTATAGGGTTTCTTTAGGTGTGTAAACAAGTAAACACAGCAAACGCAATACATGGTCATCACATAAACACAGGACTTGCACATTTGGTAAACCCATAGTACTTTCTACTAAGGTAAACAAAACATACCGGTACCTAATACAGTACCTATATTATAAATAAGGCGTCAACACACATCATTGTAAGTGTGGATATACTAACGCACTATCAGTATATAAATATATAATGTATAGTCCAAAACACTAGCTGTGCAGTAGACTTAATAAGTACTGGTATCTATATAAGTCTCAAACACACGCTCACGCTCTCGCTCTCTCTCTCTCATATCTATCTATCTCTATATATATATATATATATATATATATATATATATATAATTCACCAACACATACACACACTAGGAACGCAACAGTAAGTAAAGAAAGTTCATGATTTAAACATGCCTTTAAAATACGTAAGTACATTGATCTTAAGGTTTATGTTATTACTTTCGTTATAGCTCTCTCTCTCTCTCTCTCTCTCTCGCTCTCGCTCTCTCTCTGTATATCAATTTGTGTTGTATTATTATCGTTTTTTTTTTTTTTTGTTTTTTTTTTTTTTTGTTTTTTTTTTTTTTCGTGCCACATCGGTGTATATTTCTTCCTGACGAATGGTAGCGTGCTTGAAATTTAGGAGGAATCGGGCATCGGGCCTGGACGTATTTCTACCGAAAACTGTACAAATTTATCTCGAAGGGAGGTCTTTGGGGTATTTTCTTTAAGCTTGATGGAGGTCTATGGAGCAAACTAAAAACCTCCTTGCACTATACACACTATTCAAAGTTATAACCCCATGCACTCAATACTACTTCTACTATACTACAACTACTACTACTAATACTGCTACTAGTACTATTATTTATATAATTTTACTACTACTACTTTTAATACTACTACTACTACTACTACTACTACTATTATTATTAGTAGTATTCATACTATTACTGCTACTACTACTATTATTTCTACTATTTCTACTACTACTACTACTACTACTACTACTACTACTACTACTACTACTACTACTACTACTACTACTACTACTACTACTACTACTACCACTATATATACAACCATAACAAAGCCACTCACTAGACCCTAAGTAACTCTCACTACACCAGGCCCAGGATACAAAGTTAATGCTCGCCTCGGATGGTTTGTATCGATTAACAGTTAATATGAATAAAACCCAAGTGAATTATGGCGAGGAACTGAGACAAAAGGTGTGCCTACCCTTGTGTAGTGTGTAGAGAAGGGGGTGGGTACGAACTGAGACAAAAGGTGTGCCTACCCTTGTGTATTGTGTAGAGAAGAGGGTGGGTACGAACTGAGACAAAAGGTGTGCCTACCCTTGTGTAGTGTGTAGAGAAGGGGGTGGGTACGAACTGAGACAAAAGGTGTGCCTACCCTTGTGTAGTGTGTAGAGAAGGGGGTGGGTACGAACTCTATGCACTGTAGCGTTCGTTGTAAGGTGCATCATGGGAAGAAGTGCTGTATTAGGATAAAAGGACTTCTGCCAAGGACAAAATCCGAAATTGAAACATTTGAATGTGTTGTATGCTAGGGGAGCTCGTGCTAAAAGACCGGCCCGAAAGTGTCAACTTTGCCAGAGTTGCTGGAGCTGGTGGACATAGTTTGTTACTTGAGAGATAACATCTCTGCCGCAGGTGGGGCTGAATCTGCCACAATCAATTAATCAGAGTTAGCTGTGGTTGAGGAAAGCTCAGAAAACTACAGTTCATTGTATACATGAGTAGACTTTCACTTCTCTTGAAGAGAGAGGAGTATGCTTCACATAATAGAAGCACTATGACCTACGCTTCAGAAATATAGCCAGTTAAAGTGGATGTTATCAGCAGAATGAAACTTAATTTAAATTATAATTCTGAGATGAATGTGTAAGTTTAAACTGCAAGATAGGATATCCAAAGAGGAATTGAGGGGATGGTTAGGTATTCCGTGTATCAGTGAAGAGATGCGTACCACAAGGCTTGGCTGGTTTGGGCGTGCAGAGGATGGATAAACTGAACTAGGTAAAAAGATGCAAGTCCGTGAACGTTGAGGGAGCTTAACCGAGGGGTAGGCCTACAAAGACGTTCTGACCTCGAATTTCAAAACTTGACAAGTGAAACACATCATTACCACCACCATCACTACTGCCACCACAACCAATATTAAAAAGCTACCACCACCAACACCACCACTAACAACAATAATTACCACCACCATCACTACTGCCACCACAACCAATATTAAAAAGCTACCACCACCAACACCACCACCACTAACAACACAATCATTACCACCACCATCACTACTGCCACCACAACCAATATTAAAAAGCTACCACCACCAACACCACCACCACTAACAACAACAATCATTACCACCACCATCACTACTGCCATCATAGCAATTACTACCACAACCAATATTAAAGAGCTACCAACAATTACACCGTCATTAAGACGTGAGACTATATCCACACCTTGTGTGGAGCACTCGGTAATAACAAATATGCATACTGGTATATAATTATGTAAGATACTTCTACTGCTACTACTACAACAAAAACTACTACTACTACCACCACTATATCGACCAAAACAAGAATTACCATCCCTATATCTACCACAACAACCCTACAACAACAACTACTACTATTACTACGGTATATCTACCACAACTATTACCACCACCAACAACATTACCACCACTATATCTACCACAACAACCCTACAACAACAACTACTACTATTACTACGGTATATCTACCACAACTATTACCACCACCAACAACATTACCACCACTATATCTACCACAGACTCAAAACACACCCTCAATACCTCAACCTGCACTCTGTCCATGAATCAAAGTTATCGCTAGCCCTGGATTGCTTATATTGATAGTACAACAAAAACAACAACAACAACTACTACTACTACTACTACCACTATGATTTACCACAATTAACACAACAACCACCAACACACACCCACTACGAATCAAAGTCATCACCCATTTAAAGACAACACCACCACCACCAACTATTACTACCACCACTATATCTACCACTACAACAACTAATACTACTACTACTACCATTATATCTACCAAAACAACAACAACAACTACTACTACTACTACCACTATGATCTACCACAATTAACACAACAACCACCAACACACAACCACCACAGACTCCCAACACACCCTCAATACCTCAACCTGCACTCTGTCCATGAATCAAAGTTATCGCTAGCCCTGGATTGCTTCGGACTCGGGGCGTAATTGAATTATTTAATCCCAAGGAATAATGAATCCACGAGGTAGTTCAAAGGAAGGCCAAGCGTTCTGGGAATAAGCCTGTATTTGTGTACAGTTGGCCAAATAAGCCTGTATTTGTGTACAGTTGGCCAAATAAGCCTGTATTTGTGTACAGTTGGCCAGATAAGTCGTGTTAGTTTGTTACGCCACTAAATATATCTGGGAATAAGCCTGTATTTGTGTACAGTTGGCCAAATAAGCCTGTATTTGTGTACAGTTGGCCAAATAAGCCTGTATTTGTGTACAGTTGGCCAAATAAGCCTGTATTTGTGTACAGTTGGCCAAATAAGTCGTGTTAGTTTGTTACGCCACTAAATATATCTGGGAATAAGCCTGTATTTGTGTACAGTTGGCCAAATAAGTCATGTTAGTTTGTTACGCCACTAATAAGCCTGTATTTGTGTACAGTTGGCCAAATAAGCCTGTATTTGTGTACAGTTGGCCAAATAAGCCTGTATTTGTGTACAGTTGGCCAAATAAGTCGTGTTAGTTTTTTACGCCACTAAATATATCTGGGAATAAGCCTGTATTTGTGTACAGTTGGCCAAATAAATCATGTTAGTTTGTTAAGGGGGGTCACCGGCTTTTTTTTTATCCTTCTCTCCTTTACTCTCTTTCCCTGGCTTGTATCCATTCGGCCCCATTCAGCCAACTGTTTTAAGACGTTTATCTCCATCCAGGTGTCGATTTCTTCCTGGCGAGCGAAAGCGAGCCAGCATTGTATGGAAAAATCCGGCTTCGCCGGAGAAATTGTTCTATCGAAAAATTTACAAATTTAGCTTGCTGTCCAAAAAAAAAAAAAAAAAAAAAAAAAAAAATATATATATATATATATATGCTGGCTCGCGGAAAATATTAACGCCTGGATGGGGGTAAACGTCTTAAAACAGTAGGCTGAATGGGGCCGAACAGATACAAGCCAAAGAGAGAGAGGGAGAGAAAGAGAAAAAAAGCGAGGTGGGCTCCCTTAACTTACACCACTAAATATATCTGGGAAAGAGTTCGAATCCCGGGAGGACCATATCTGGGAAAGTCCTTAAGTTGTGCATAGTCGCCCAAAAAAATCATGTTAGTTTGCTATGCCACTATATATATCTGGGAAAGAGTTGGAATCCCGGGAGGACCATATGCTTTCATTAGTTTATTCAAGTGCATTGGGGTTTGTAATTGATGATTAATGTAAGAACGGGGTGTTACTTAAAGTCCTTTATTTGTTTTATAATGTTAGGATACCTCTCTCTCTCCCAGCTTTTATTTATGTGTGTATAGTCGGCCAAATAAATCATGCTACACCACTAATACATCTGGGAAAGGTATTAATGTATGTACAGTTGTTACAATAAATCATGCTACACCACTAATACATCTGGGAAAGGTATTTATGTATGTACAGTTGTTACAATAAATCATGCTACACCACTAAATACATAAGACAATAGCCTTTATGTGTGCAGTCTTATGTTTAAGTATTTTTGTTTTCAAAAGTGTTTTCACAATTTTGATACACAAATATATATATATATATATATATATATATATATATGGGTGTGTGTTTAGATAAAAGGTAAATATAAAAAAATTCTACTGTATATTCAATGTAGTTTGCTGTTTTTAACATCAATGTCTATCATTTAGCTAATCACAAAAAGAGTATATGAAATGGGACAGTTTGGAAGACGGTTGTCGAATGGCAATTCCAGTATACAGTAGTATTCTACTACTACTACTACTACTACTACTACTACTACTACTACAACTACAACAAAGAGAAGAACACATGAGAAGTGGCACCAAGATGGCGGAGGTTGGGTGACCGATCTCCGCCACAATAACCGGAATCCCCCCCCCCCCCCCGCCATAACCATGATGTGTGTGTAACCATAAAGTGTTCTGTGGCTTCTAGGCTCAGAGGAATGCTATATATTGTTGTTCTGGAGTGTTTTTATACATGTTGAGTGATATTTATATATATATATTGTGATTGATACCGGTATCTAGAATTGCTATGTAGAGGCTCAAAGGAATTCTATATACTGTAGGTCTACTGTGGTTTTAGAATTGCTATGTAGAGGCTCAAAGGAATTCTATATACTGTAGGCCTACTGTGGTTTTAGAATTGCTATGTAGAGGCTCAAAGGAATTCTATATACTGTAGGCCTACTGTGGTTTTAGAATTGCTATATAGAGGCTCAAAGGAATTCTATATACTGTAGGCCTACTGTGGTTTTAGAATTGATATGTATAGGCTCAAAGGAATTCTATATACTGTAGGCCTACTGTGGTTTTAGAATTGCTATGTAGAGGCTCAAAGGAATTCTCTATAGCCTAATGGTGTTCTATAATATGTAAGGTATATATTTTATACAGCTTAGGAGAGATCTACAGCAATTAGAAGGGTGAACATGATGTCCAGTAAACCCTTCGACTCCCACAGATCCTTCCTAAGCTTACTAAAAATCGTCGTCTGATAGCCAGAAGAGGATGCAAGAGTGATTTACAATGTACCGAAAGGGTTTAAGGTGGTCCTTAGGTAGGATATAGGGTGGAGTAGAGACCCTATAATAAACAGAGATCGACCAACCTCTCCCTCCGCCATATTGTTGCCCTACCTACACCATATTGTTGCCACTGTGTTTAGTTTTTGTTTTGTTTTTTCCCAGATGCCGTAATTCCCGAAAAAGGATGGCCATGAATTAGGCGTTTGTCACGAATTGCTAGGTCAGGTTGCCCGGGCTTGACATCTACGGTACCAATAACATTTTGACAGGGCGGGCTCGATCCACCGACGCTCTACTGACTATGCCACTGGTGCCACTTCATATATACAATTTAGGTTATAGGGAAGCACAAATAAACAGGTGTAATCATATATAGTTATTTTTATTATTATATTTAGGTCACACAATATTGATCCCTAACTTCTGTTACTCAAAAAGGGCTAGAGCAAATGGGCTGCACATGTCCACACCTATTCCCTGGCTGCCTCTTCCCAAATGGCAGATATATTAGCTCGATTACTCTAGTCCTTTTTCGGTTGTATATATAGTGGTTATTGGGCAAGATTTCCGGCCTAATGATTGTGATTTGACTATAGTTGATAATATATATATACAATACAATGATATACAACATAATGTGTGAATAATGTCTTAAGAGGAGGTGTGTCGATTATCTGGACCCCCTTCTCCCACATATTTAGCCCCAGAAATTGTGATATTTGAAGATGTTCGCCCCATTAGTTTGGCGATTTTAAGACCTTTCGACCCATTTTGTTGTCAATATTAAGACCTTTCGTGCCATTTAGGTGGCAGTGAAAGGGTTTAAGTAATCCGGTAGGAAGCAGCAAAATATAAAAAAATATATGAAATGACAATAATAATATATGAAGCAACTATACAAATATATAATAACCTGATATATGAAGCAACTATACAAATATATAATAACCTGATATATGAAGCAACTATACAAATATATAATAATCTGATATATGAAGCAACTCAAACTGTACTTAAGGGGAGGCTGATGGTGGACTGTTGAGGTTAAGGGGAGGTGGGTAGTTTTTCTGGTCCCCTTTCTTCCTCGTGTTAAGCCCCATTTGTTTTGAAATTATAAGACGTTCGGCCCATTAGTTTGGCGATTTTAACACCTTTCGCCCCATTTCGTTGTCAATTTTAAGACCTTTCGTGCCAGTTAGGGTATTTAGATTATTACCTGGCGAGCGATAGCGAACCTGAAATTTTAAGAGGAACTGGCCTTCGGCCGGAACATTTTTCTACCGAAAAATTTACACATTTAGCTTAAAGGGGGGTCTAGGGGGTGTTTTTCTAAGCTTGATGGAGGTCTAGGGAGGAAACTAAAAAATAAAGGAATAAATACATTAAAAAAAAAAAAAAAAAAAAACGGTCCGTCTCCCCGTAATATACAAACAGATAAATATGAAAGTTGCCATAGAAACTATATTATATTTTTAGTAAACCATATATTATACAATATGTATATTGCAATAATTGTTCATGTGTATGTAGTATATTATTATCTAGAACACATAAATGCTATACAGTACATGACAAATATTTATACCTGCATAATTAATCGTTGGTCTCATGGGCCGTTAAGTTTTTTGTGTGATATAAAACCAACTTCCTATACTGTAGTCTTAAGTAACATCACCCTAAATGTACAGCTGACCACATAAGTTCTGTTCCTCTCCGTGATCGTATACATGGAAATATAATGCGTATGATTGAATTACGAGTTTGGTTTCTTATGCAGTGCACTGTCTCTCTCTCTCTCTCTGAGTTGTATCCATTCGGCCCCATTCAGCCTACTGTTTTAAGAACTTTTCCCCATTCAGGTGTCGATGTTTCCCTGACGAGCGATAGATTACAAGCCAGCATTTTGTCGAGAACTCTAACTTCGCCGGAGACATTTTTTATCGAAAAATGTACAAATTTAGCTAGCTGTCTAAAAAGTAAAATCAAACATATAAAAATCGACACCTGGATGCGGAAAAACGTCTTAAAACAGTAGGCTGAATGGGGCCTAATGGATACAACCGAGATACAGAGAGAGAGAGAGTGAGAGTGAGTGAGAGAGTGAGTGTGTATGTATGTGTGTGTGTCTCTACCGTTGTGTAATATCACCAATCTCCCTGTGATCAACATATGGTGGTGGTGAGGTCTGGGGATCCTGGTATTGACCGGACGCGAACAGTTTCTTCCACTCCGAGCCGTAGGGGTACTCGTATTTGAGCAGGCTCTCCTCCCACATCACCGTGCTGTACCCCGCGATCTGTAGGGGGAGAAGATTAGATACTTTGAGTACATGCATACATAAATACATACATACACAAATACATGCATACATAAATACATACATACACAAATACATGCATACATAAATACATACATACACAAATACATGCATACATAAATACATGCATACACAAATACATACATACACAAATACAATACATACATACACAAATACAATACATACATACACAAATACATACATACACAAATACATACATACACAAATACATACATACACAAATACATACAAACACAAATACATACATACACAAATACATACATACACAAATACATACAAACACAAATACATACATACACAAATACATACATACACAAAAACATACATACACAAATACATACATACACAAATACATACATACACAAATACATACAAACACAAATACATACATACACAAATACATACATACACAAATACATACATACACAAATACATACATACACAAATACATACAAACACAAATACATACATACACAAATACATACATACACAAATACATACAAACACAAATACATACATACACAAATACATACAAACACAAATACATACATACACAAATACATGCATACATAAATACATACATACACAAATACATACATACACAAATACATACATACACAAATACATACATACACAAATACATACATACACAAATACATACATACACAAATACATACATACACAAATACATACAAACACAAATACATACAAACACAAATACATACATACATAAATACATACATACATATATAACTTGGTTGAGCCCGAGAACTTTCAGTCTTCTACTGTACTTCTCATTTCTCCGCTTGTTCTTCTTCTGTCCAATTGCCCTTCTTTCCTACTTTACTCCAGCCATTTGGTCTGGTCTACATTCAGTACATACATACAGTACATACATACAGTACATACATACAGTACATACATACAAGTTTTAAAGGCAGTCTCTTCCACAGAGAATGTGGTTTCCTTCTTACGTCCTGAAATGGCAGCATTCCATGCGACCCTGTTTTAGGCTGACTCTGTAGTCAAGTTCTTTATTTGAAGACCTGATCTAGGACGTTTCACGAATTGGCACCACTCAACGGGGGAAATACATATATATATATATATATATATATATATATATATATATATATATATATATATATATATATATATATATTTATATATTTATTCATATGCATTAGCTTACAATTTACATAAACTCAAAGATGAGCCTCACAAATTGCCAGGCTTAGCTTATTTCCAGCGAGATATTCAATTAGAAAACCCCATTTCATATGCCATTATGGAAACCCTCTCTCTCCATAGACGACCACTTAACATTTTTTAACTTATATGTGTGTGTGTGTGTGTGTGTGTGTGTGTGTTTTTTTGTTTTATGGGAGCCCACTTCTCTTTTTTTTCTCTCTCTCCCTCTCTCTTTGGCTTGTATCCATTCGGCCTCATTCAGCCTACTGTTTTAAGACGTTTACCCCCATCCAGGTGTCAATATTTTCCCGGAGAGCAGTAGCGAGCCAGAATATATATATTTTTGTTTTGACAGCAAGCTAAATTTGTACATTTTTCGATAGAAAAATGTCTCCGGCGAAGCCGGATTTCTCCATACAATGCTGGCTTGCTATCGCTCGCCAGGAAAATATCGACACCTGGATGGGGATAAACGTCTTAAAACAGTTGGCTGAATGGGGCCGAATGGATACAAGCCAAGGAAAAAGAGAAAAGGAGATAAAGATAAAACAAAAACGGTGACCCCTCTTAAGACTCACTCCTTATGCTTTAGGAGGCCACTCGGTTGATTATGACGTAAGCCTTTTTTTTTTTTTTTTTTTTTTTTTTTTTTTTTTTTTTTTTTTTTTAATTGTTTGGTATATAGAGTCTTAGAAGTTAATTAATTTGGAGAGGGCAAGAAATCCCTTTAGTAGGCTTGATGAGAGAGAGAGAGAATGAGAGAGAGGGAGGGGGAGGGAGAGAGTCAATTTTGTGTGTAGGATAGAAAGAAGTTAGTCTGAGAGAGAGAGAGGGGGGGGGGGGGGTTATGTAGGATATAAATAAATTAGTCTGACAGACAGACAGACGGACATACTTACTTTTCCAACCATGTACTCCTATCCCAGTCTCATTTAAATACTTGAGTCAATTTAAAAAACAGAATTACCCCCCCATGATCAAAGAGAGTGTACTAAACTCATTATGCGTCAATGAGAGCGACTTAATGGCATAAAAAGTAGGAATGGGGACTTTGTAGAGGAATGTGGATTAGTGGAATGGGTAGATAGATGGATAGATAGATAGCTTGATAGATAAGATAGATTAATAAATATACAGATATGTAGATAGAACGATCGATAGCTAGTTATAGAAGATAGATAGTTAAATGTAAGAATAATTAAATAGACAGGTAGATAGTATCAATTGTATTACATACAGTATATATATATATATATATATATATATATATATATATATATATATATATATATATATATATATCAATGAAGGACAAGCCATAGATGTCATATACTTCAATTTCATCAAAGCCTTCGACATAGTACCCCATAAGAGACTATTGGCAAAAGTGAAAAGCTATGGAATTGACGGGAGCTTGCTAAGGAGGATAGAGGGATTCCTGAACGGAAGACGACAGCGTGTAATGATCAGTGGAGAGGCTTCTGATTGGAGGGATCAGTGTTTGGTCCCCTGTTTGTAATTTATATAAACAATCTTCCAGAGATATTAACAAATGGTAGCGAGGTGTATCTGTACGCTGATGATACAAAGTTATTCAGGAGTATTACTGATAATGACTGATATGAAGATTGTGACAAGCTGCAAGAGGACCTAAATGAGCTGTGGAGATGGTCTGAGAAATGGATGCTTGATTTCCACCCTGAAAGGAGCAGACATATGAGAGTAGAAAGATCAAAGGTAGAGGAACGGAAGTACACTATGGGTAATGTAGTCCCCAAGACCAACATGGAGAAGGATATTGGAGTCATAATAGATGATAAGCTGACATTCACTGACCATTTAGCCGAAAAGATCAACAAGGCGAATAATATTGTTGGGATTATCAGGAGAACATTCGTGTACATGGACCCTACCATCTTCAAGGCACTGTATACTGCTCTGGTGAGGCCACATCTGGAATACACAAACCAGATCTCGTGTCCTCACCTGGTCAAGGATATTGTGGCAGTGGAGAATATTCAACATCGAGCCTCTAAAGTGGTACCACAACTGAAGGAGTTTCCTTATGAGGAAAGATTAAAAAAGCTGGAACTGCCAACACTGACTTACAGAAGATCCAGGGGAGATCTGATTGAGGCATATCAAATTATCACCCATAAGTATGACCATGACTGCACGAAAGGGATATTCCAGATGAGGAAGGATGCCGTGACCCGAGGAAACTCCAAGAAACTATTCAAGACAAGATCAAGAATCAACATCAGGAAGTATGCTTTCTCTAACAGAATAGTCAACAACTGGAATGAATTGCCAGAGTGGGTGGTCAATGCAGAAACTGTGGTGAAATTTGAATCAAAGCTGGATAAAGTGTGGAGGGGTCAGACGCAGAGGTATAACTATCGAGCACAAATCACCACCACGCGTAGCCAGCATCATAGTGACAACCAGGATATAGAGCTGGAGTTACAGGCATAAGCTTCTTTCAGAAGACATCTGTGAGTATCTGTGAGTATTATAAACAGTAGAGGGCCAAGGACAGATCCCTGTGAAACTCCTAAAGGAATAGAATTCCATTCGGAGAGAATGCTAACCTTAGGAGCCAAATAGTGACCGTAGTTAATGTTTCTAGGGTGTTTTAAGAAATGGTCTATGACATGGTAGTTAACGTTTCTAGGGTGTTTTAAGAAATGGTCTATGACATGGTCAACATACATACAGAGAGAGAAAGAGAGTGTGTGTGTGTGTGTGTGAGTGAGTGACTACATACCTTAGGAGCCAGATAGTGACAGTTCTTGACCTTCCTGGGGTGTTTGAAGTGTTCTTCCAGGTGATTCACATACTCTATCATCCGGTCCTTGGTAGTACCGGACACACTGATGTAATCCCAGATCTGAAGGTGCTGTACCATCTCGCACAGACCAACCCCGCCTGCGTGAGGACACACCGGAACTGGGGAGGGAGGGGGGGATAGAGATTAGTTAAAGATTATATATTCTATACTGCATATTTTACTGTATAATCATTTATTAAACTAATGGCTCTTCACTTTTCTTTGTGAGGGGTTCTTCGCCTTCCCCCAACAGCCAATCATGGTTCAAATGTGACGTTACTTGGACCCTAATCGGCGTAGGGATGTGGCGACCCAATCACCCGTTGCTTTTGTGGTGCAGATAGCCCCTGGAAGTTGGAACTGGGAATCCCACCTCCAGAATCAAGGGATCAGCAAGCCATTTATTGCTGATACTCCCTACCCCTTTATAGGACTGAGGGTTTGGCTACTGACTAACTGACTGACTGCAAGTGTTAGGGTATTTAGCTTCAAAACCTAGGTCATATATCATGATGCAGTTGTTAAAGGGTGTCACCGGCTTTTTTTAAATCTTTCTCTCCTTTTCTCTCTTTCCCTGGCTTGTATCCATTCGGCCCCATTCAGCCAACTGTTGTAAAACGTTTATCCCCATCCAGGTGTCGATTTCTTTCTGGCGAGCGATAGCGATCCAGCATTGTATGGAGAAATCCGGCTTCGCCGGAGAAATTTTTCTATCGAAAAATGTACAAATTTAGCTTGCTGTCAAAACAAATATATATATATATATATATAAATATTGATACCTGGATGAGGGTAAACGTCTTAAAATAGTAGGCTGAATGGGGCCGAATGGATGCAAGCCAAAGAGAAAGGGAGAGAAAGATAACAAAAGCGAGGTGGGCCCCCTTAGCACTATACACTATACGAGGTGGGCCCCCTTAGCACTATACACTATACGAGGTGGGCCCCCTTAGCACTATACACTATACGAGGTGGGCCCCCTTAGCACTATACACTATACGAGGTGGGCCCCCTTAGCACTATACACTATACGAGGTGGGCCCCCTTAGCACTATACACTATACGAGGTGGGCCCCCTTAGCACTATACACTATACGAGGTGGGCCCCCTTAGCACTATACACTCCTTTGATTGACAGGGCTAGGGCGTGTTCTTGTTACAGGGACTTTACTGGACAATAATTTTGCCAGGAATCGCTAGACATGAGTGCCCAAATTGTTGACGTCTACTAATGGCACAGAGTGGGATCGAACTGCCGACCCTTCGATCAGCAGTCGGACGCTCTACTTACTATACCATGGCCTGCGGTGTATATATATATATATATATAAACGGACACCTAGATAACTATATAGATATACCGGTATATACTGTTTATAATTATCTATATATTTCTTGATCTGCCCGACTACCTGCTTGCCTATCAATCTATCTGTCTATCTATTTATCTATCTATCTATTTGTCTGACCTCTCACCTTTATCTTCTCCAGGTCTTATTTATGGACGTTATTTACTTATTCATTCACTCAGCTCCACAACCTCCAACATTATCTCTCTCTCTCTCTCTCTCTCTCTCTCTCTCTCTCTCTCTCTCTCTCTCTCTCTCTCTCTCTCTCTCTCTCTCTCTCTCTCT
The DNA here is from genome assembly GCA_032716605.1 of Paralithodes platypus. NCBI lineage: Eukaryota > Metazoa > Arthropoda > Malacostraca > Decapoda > Lithodidae > Paralithodes > Paralithodes platypus. Next base: position 17,210 of record JAVRFV010000409.1, read on the forward strand.
CTCTCTCTCTCTCTCTCTCTCTCTCTCTCATAATAATACAGTATAAGACATTTTATTTTATATAATGTATTCTTATATATAATAGTTTTTAGTTTGTCTCCTAGATTCCATTCAAGCTTAAACAAATAATAATCAATCATATTTGGTTTTTAAATCATCTCCCCTCCCACACACACCCACTCACTTTTAAACTTCTTCACCATCAAGTAGCCTACATGAGGAGAATTTTTAGTCTGTCGATTTTTCCACTCATCCCCACATTTTCTCCAGCACTCCCACGCTCCCCCACAACCTCTCTCACTCCTTCAGCTCTTCCGACAATCACCCACACCCCCACTTATCTTTAACCTATTTAGTCACTTAATTTATACCACTTTTATCCACTCATCCCCACACTTTCTCGAGCCCTCCCACACCTCCCCATAGTCCCCCACACCCTACCTCACTCCCCCAGATCTTCCCACAATCCCAGAGCCCCACACCCCCACACACCTTTAAAGTATTTAGTAATTTTATTTCTACCACTTCTATCATTCCCAAATTATATCAAGACCTCCCACACTTCCCCATAGTCCCCCAAACCCTACCTCACTCCTTCAGATCTTCCCACAATCCCAGAACCCCACAAACCCCCACTTACCTTTAAACTCTCAATTTCTACCAGTTTTATCCAATCATTCACACACTATCTCGAGCCCTCCCACACTTCCCCACAATACCAGAGCTCCACAAACTCCACACCCCCACACCCCATCTCACCTTTAAACTTCTTGGCCATCAAATACACGGCGAGTATTTCATTGACGCCGCCCATTCTGCAAGCATCGATCTGACAGTAGTCTAGTGCCCCCGCCTGTAGCAGTTGTTTGAAGATCACCCGGTTCTGGCACATCTCACCCGTGGCTATACCGATCCCCAGGGGCTTCAGGGCCTATGGAGGGAAAGAAAGGTGGCATAATATATATATATATATATATATATATATAGTATTGGACGATTTTATTCAGTTTAAAAAGGGCCTCCAGTAATAAATACGCTTGAAACTATCTCACTTAACCCTTTTTACTACCTCAAATCCGTCTAAATATAGCTAGAATAAAATGAAAGAGACGTCGCTGGTACAGAAGGGGTTAAAGATGACCTGGTGCTGGTATATCTATGCTGTTTCCCAAGGGTTTCAGGGGAGGGGGGGGGGGGAGAAGAAATAGCCTGAGAGAGAGTGAGTACAAAGGAGTACAAAGGAAATCAAGCAACATCAGGTCTAGTGACCCTTCTAGGCTGCTTGTCCTCCAAAACACTGAGGATCAAGTGTCCAAACAGTGGTTTAGAGTGGGTAAGGAAACTACTGCCCTGGAACTAATGTCCGTGGCAGGATTAGGAAGTTAGTAGGGGACAGATGGGTGAGAGAGAGAGAGAGAGAGTTATTTATAGTAGAAAGTATAGAAGATGGGACCTGGGACCTTTGGCACTACCAATTCCCAAATCACTTTACGACCCAACGCTAAGAAATTGATAGCTAGGTGGGTAGATAGATAGTACATAGATATACTGTATATATAGGTATATATATATATTATATACTGTATATATATATATATATATATATATATATATATATATATATATATAATAGAGAGAGAGAGAGAGTCATGGTGGCCAAGCGCGCTTAGTACACTGTATTGGGAGCGCTAGCTCTGGTGTCGGGGTTCGATCCCACGGCAGGGAAAGTTGTCTCAAAAAATTTCCCTGGCCGTGAAGGCAAGGTCTGGACGGACCGTCTCAGGGGACCCACAAAGTCTCCTGCCCACGTCCTACTACCTCGGGGGTATGTAGGCACTCTTTAGCAACCAGGATTAGTTTGTTGATCCATTAGGATAAAATCTAGGTTAAGTATGTGTATTTTCATCCTCATTGGCTATCTATCTATCTATCTATTGCCTGACGCCGTGATCCCCGAAGGGGTGGCCACGAACGAACCGCCCCCATGCACCTCTGTCCCCAGTCAGTCGACGCCCCTCCCCCCAACCAGCACCGCCTTCATTCATGTAGTTCCTCACTCCATCCTCATTGGCTGCTGGCTTGAAATAAACCGATTATTATTATTACAGAGAGAGAGAGAGAGAGAGAGACAGACAGACAGACAGTGTGTGTGTGTGTGTGTGTGTGTGACAGAGTTAAGTAGGGTAGGAAGGAAGGGTAGTAGTGAAGATATTGACACCCTCGAACCCTTGACAGTATTATCTATCCCCACCCCACTTTACCACCAGGCGCTGGGAAAATTGACACTGCGATGGCTAAACAGATCGATCGATGTGTACTATACTGTATGTTATGTGTGTGTGTGTGAGAGAGAGAGAGTATAAGTGTGACAGTATGTGTGTGTGTGTGAGAGAGAGTATGTGTGTGTGTTAGAAAGAGTGAGTGTGTGTGAAGGGCCCCATGAGAGAGAGAGAGAGAGAGAGAGGCAGAAGCATAAAATTTGTAATTATTAATTTTCTGTCAAAAACTTTATATTTTAAATGATTCTTTCTAAATTATATTAATCGTATGACACTACCTTAAACAATATAATAATGGTGTGTGTGTGTCTGTGTGTGTGTGTGTCTGTGTGTGTGTGTGCCTGCTGGCTGTGTATATGTGTGCGTTTCTGCCAATGCTCGGGCGTGTGCGTGTGTGTGGGGGGGGGGGGGGGGAGGTGTGTTTGATAGGGCAGGAGACAGTGAGCTTGACTAAGTGTAGGTGCATGTGTTTGTGTCTGTCCGTGTATGTGTGTGTGTGTATGTCTGTATCTGTATGAGAGCGAGAGTTACATAGATACACAGACCGCACAGTCCTTGCGGTCCCCACTAGACAATCCGGACTTAATTAACTTAGTTAACATAGAATTACTACAAAGAGGAAAGTAAAGATAGCAAAGTAGAAGGGTCTCCCCCCACTCACCACTGCCTCCGACCCTGTGTTGGCATGAAATACAGTTGGAGAAACAGCCCTCAGCAGAATGAGAACATGTCTTCTGGGAAATTCATCGTAAAGAACGAAATATATATATATACAATGTATATATATTGGTTATGGCCTTGGCCTTGTTGGGGACCTTGAGGATGTTCGGTCAGACAGCCTGGGGAACAACAACAACAACTTCTTTGTCACTCTACGCTGCACTGACTCGAACTTCTAATGTCCTTGTTCAGATGAGGAGACCAAAATTGGACGCCATATTCAAGATAGGGCCTCACTATGCTGTTAAATAATGGGGAGAGAGCGAGAGAGAGAGAGAGAAGGGGGGGGGGGGGGTTATATTTACATGCATTTATCCTAGCCACGCTGGACACACAGACCTAATGATCCAAACAAGGTGATCAGGACTTAAATGTAGTAGCGATAACAGAGAGAGAGAGAGAGAGAGAGAGAGAGAGAGGTAGGTCGATGAAAAAATATGAGTGAGAGAATTTACAAAGGTAAGGGGAAAAGGTTGAAGAGGTGTTGGCAGAGGGAGAGTGAGCGTGTGTGAGAAAAAGTGTGTAATGTATGTATTTATGTATATGTGTGTGAGAGATAGAGTGTGTATGTATATATGTGCGCAGGTGTGTGTGTGTGTGTGTAAGTATAGGTATGCAGGTGTGTGTGTGTGTGTGTGAAAGAGAGCGAGAGAAAGAGTATGTGAATGTGTGTGCCGATATGTGTGTGAGAGAGAGAGAGAGTATATGAGTGTGTATATGTGAATGCATGTGTCTATATGAAGAGGACCCCATGAGCCTGACGAAGTGTTTGAAGATGGATATCGGGGGGGGGGGGGGGGGGGGGTACATCTCCCAAACGGCTTCTGTTGATCCCGAGAGGTGCTGCTGTTGTTGTTATTGAGAGAGGGAGTGATAGTGAGTGAGTGAGGGACAGAGAGTGTGTGTGTAAGTGTGAAAGGGTTTGTAAAGGTGATGGAAATAGGTGAAATAAGTATGTGTATGTATATTTATGTGTGAGAGAGAGCGAGAGAGAGAAAAGTCGATGAAGGTGATATGGTTGAGACAGAAATGTTGATGGTAAGTAGAAAAACTTGAGAAATGTATTGGAGAGAGAGAGAGAGAGAGAGATGGAGATGGATGAAAGAAATGTAAGTGACAGAGAGGTAGAAAGATATATATATATATATATATATATATATGTATATATATATATATATATATATATTAGAGAGAGAGAGAGAGAGAGAGAGAGAACTACACAACAAAGACTACTAATTTAGTGAGCTGGGCCTATAATTAGGCCTTGTAATTGGGGTTGGGTGTGAGAGGGATCTGCCTTGTGTGGGCCAATCGGCTTTCTCCAGACTACCATTTTCTTATGTTCTTATGTTCAAACTACCCACTATTCAGAACTCGCGTGTAAATAAATAAACCCTCTTTGACACCTCTCCCAAATGGCTCGGTCGTTCCCTAGGGATTTAAGAAACAATAGTAGAAGGCCTTAGAAGAGAGCTGTGAACGTGTAACTCCCTGGGGACCTCTCTGTGCTGAATAAATGCCAGTGACTCTAATACTTCTGTGTTGGGGGTCTTTCTTAACTTGAATTGTTTGGGATTCGGGTATTTTCTTTGATGAATTAATGTGGATATTATGATTTTTTTGTATAGGTTCTTCCTGTTCTGAATATACAGTAAAGTACATGACAAATATATATTATTTCCTATTGGGGTCCTTCCTAAGCCGAATAAACTAAACTATTATGAAATACTTTGTATAATAGGGTGCTCCTGAATAATATGAACATTTTGTATTGGAGTCCTTCCTAAGCTGAAGATACTTGAATAACTTGCTTCATACGGTATTGGGGTCCTGCCTATGCGGTGACATTCCTTAGTGAAATAGATCTAGAGGAGAGCTACATACATAATTCATAATTATCCGGGGTAGGCTGATCGATCATGCCGAGAGTAGTTTGGGGTACACTTAGGTCTATATCTGGAAAGGGGGGGGGGGTCTTGGGGGTTATTTTTTATACGCTTGATGGAGGTCTTGGGAGGAAAGTAGTAAAAAAAAAAAAAAAAAATAATAATAATAATAATAATAATAAATATAAAATTAAACAAATAAATCCAAATCTCCCCTTAACAGAGATGAATCGGGTGTGTTTAGAAATCCCTAATGGTTATGAAGAGCCCAGAGAGATTACTGAGACTTTGGAGAGACTTACAACAGAGACATTATAGCACAGGGGACATACTACAGAATAAAGAAGAGACTATTAAGAGATTATTAAGAGACTATTAACCCATTGACTGCGGGTGACGTTCCTGAATGTCCTGGCAATTTACAGCAATTTCCAGGCTTTAAAAGACTGAAAGCCGTAGAAATCGAGTGTCAGTGGGCGGGAGTGTGAGGGACCCACCCCCGACCCTCAGAGCAGCGAGCGGCTCACTGAGGGAGACTGTCTCTCGCGCGGGTGTCTCACAACAGTGATGCCGAGCGAGCGAGTGCTAATAAATAGCGTTTTTCCCCCATGTCTATGGCACCGCTGCGGGTGTACCCCGCCACATACGAAGCCCACTCTGGTCTCATTTTGAAGCTATTTTCGCCTAGTTTTCGGCAGAATACAGTTCGTTTAATGCAGATGCTTGATTAATCATTCAGGAGTGCCTGAATATGCCCTAAATAGTCCAAATATAGCCGCAGCGTAAGTGTTAAGGTACTTTTGAGATGCTATTGAGATACATGAGCCCATAGAGATTACTGAGACTTTGGAGAGACTTAAACAGAGACATTATAACAGAGGGGACGCTATCCAGAATAGAACAGAGACTATTGAGATACTATTGAGATACTATTAAGACAATATTGAGCTATTATTAAGGTACTCTTCAGATACTATCAAGATACTATCCAGATATCTTTGAAGAGAAACCCAGGAGATTTTTCTGGTGATTATGTTTTCCAAAGAAAGTAAATGTTATATATACAGTACAGTATATATATATATATATATATATATATAATATATATATATATATATATATATATATATATATATATATATATATATATATATATATATATATATATATATATATATATATATATATATATATATATATATATATATATAGAGAGAGAGAGAGAGAGAGAGAGAGAGATCGAAGGATGTGATGCGAGTGGGACCGAAATTTTCAAAGGTGAGGTATAAAGGAGAAATAAATGTTGTAGGAAAGAGAGGTGGAAGTAGATAGATACACAGATAGATAGATAGATGGATAGATACATAGATGGATAGATACATAGATGGATACATAGATAGATAGATGGTTGATTTATAGACATTGTTAGAGATACATATAGCTATATAAAATTATATGATACATATAAATATAGATCAATAAAAAAAATATATATATTTATATATATATTTATATATATATATATATATATACAGTATATATATATCTGTATGTGTGCGTATTTATCTATACATACATACGTACATACAAGTTTATAGACCACTTCATCCACAAATAATGTGGTTTCAGTTCCTTTACTGTAGTACAATACAATATAGCCTAGTCTTGCCACAACACTGCTCCATCATATCATTACTGTGGCTCATGTTGATACAGTGCTAACAGTGCCTCAGCAAGACTCGACAAAGCCCCCCTGCAACACTTGCACCTGCAGTATCCACACCCACTAGCCTTGCCGTACTACAACAAGGCAGTAACAATAAATCACTGTGGGAAAGCCCGACCGTGGCCATGGCCTTCCTTAGGGATGCGGGGCTGTTCGGCCAGGCAGCTTAGGGAACGACAACAACAACAACAACAACTAACTGCTAAAGCTTGGACGAGTGTATTCGCTCGCCCACGCCACCCAGAGAAAAGAAAACCATCCACCAGGTAGCAGCTCACCTGGCCACGTGTCTGCCCGGAGGCTACCTGGACCGTTGACTCGCTAATCTCTGGTTGACCTCTGCGATTCAGCCAGCCAGTATTATCACGCAATATTACTTTTACCCAGAGTTACAAGGAGCCACCATGGTCTCCCAACTCCTGAGTCGTTGATTATTCTATTATAACTGTCTTGATAGCGTAATGCATAGTGCGCGGAATTTCGGTGTGAGTATCCTAGGTTCGAGTCCTTGGAGTGCCACATGTATTTGTTGATTTCATTAATTGAGTTTAGAAGTGAAGTTGGTTGGTGAAGAAAAAAAATATATAATTGATTGTATTGTATTGTATTAGCTTTGTACACTCAGATGCCATAATCACAAATCTTTAAATACCATTTACTGAGAAGCAAGTTCTATCCAAAAATCAATCTAGACAATAATAATTACATAAAGAAAAAATTATACACTTATATATCCGTGAAAGGGCGATAATAGAGCTTTCCAATGACATCTGAATCATCCTTGTACGACCACGGGTGATCTTGCAACGGTCGTATCTTGCAACGATCGTGTAACCAGAGGTGAAAATACCCTAAAATAAGGTATTTTTCCCGTTTTTTCCTTGTTGAGCGAGGTAGGGAGGTGGTGATGTGATATAGTACGTGTCAGTGACCGCCACAAGGTGGTGGTGGCAAGCGGTCCGAGGCCAGCTATCATCCCCCCAACACGCGGCCTCTCTCATAGCTCATAATGTCCTCAAAATGGCACCCGTCATATGAAGGGCGCCGCAGGGGTGGCCAATATTCTCTCTCCCGTCATATGACGGTCACCGTCGGTTGAGGGTTAATAATATAGGCACGCACATAATAACCACCAAGATGTCGGTCCAGATAGTGTTACACGGTAAACACAATATTGCTCCACCCGCCTGAAATGTGTGTGTGTAATGGAGGGAATGCGGAAATTATGTGGGTAACAGTACACAATGGACGTCTGAAGGTCACACTCCAGCTACCAGGCAGCAGGAGGAGGAGGTTACAGTGTTGAGGAGGAGGTATTGATGGCTACACAATGGCTGCACGGAGAGAGAGAGGGGGGGGGGGGGGAAGAGAGAGTGTGTGAGAGAGATGATAATGGTAGGATAGAGAGTGAGAGAGAGAGAATGATAATGGTAGGAAAGAGAGTGAGAGGATAGTTTTGAAGGAGAGAGAGAGATGATAACGCTAGGAGAAAGAGGAAGGATAGTTTTGAAGGAGTAATGTGGAGAGAGGAGAGAGAGAGAGAGAGAGAGAGATAATGGTAGGATAAATAGGAGGGAGAGAAAGGGATAGTTTTGAAGGAGAAATGTGGAGTACAAAGTACAAAGGAAAAAAAGCAACAACAGGTCATACGACCCCTCGAGGTTACTTGCCCTCCAAAACACTACTGGTCCAAGTGTTGCAACAGTATTTCGGAGATAATGGGAAAGATGTGAGAAGGAAATGCTGCCCTGGGGCTTAGTCCATGGCAGGGGAAATTATATTAAGATCTATTAGGTTATTGAACGAACACTACTAAAAGAAATGTTTATTCAATTACAAATGCAGTCAACCTTGGGTTCAGGGCAAGGCGAACTTTGAACGGTGTTGCAGTATATGAAAGAGAGAGAGAGCGAGAGAGAGAGGATAGTTTTGAAGGAGACATGTAGAGAAAAAGAGAGTGGGTGAGAGATTGTCTTTCTTTTATATATTTTTATTGTTCTCGGTTTCAATGCAAGAGAAAAAGAAAAAAAAAAAATTCTGTTGCTTTTTATTCATACATTTCTCTCACTGTTTCTCATATTCCAAGGGAGAGTGAGAGAGAGTACAAAGAAATACAAAGGAAGTCAAGCAAAAACATTGCAAATCATTACAAAAATAAGTAGGAGAGAGAGAGAGAAAGAGAGAGAGTGAGTGTGTCAGTCATTTTAGAGGTCACAGTGCCAAGTGAATGTCATCTTGAGGGACAAGGAGGAACTTATCATTATTATTATTATTGTTATTATTAGTATTAGGCCTATTAGTATTATTTTTATTATTAGTATTATTATTATTATTGTCATTATTATTATTATTTTTATTTTTTTATTATTATTAGGTGACGGTTAGAGAGGGAGAGGTGGTCCATCTTTAATGCTACAAAAGACGGGGCAGTTTATAGTAGAAGAATAGGACAGTAACGTAGAGAGAGAGAGAGAGAGAGAGAGTTAAAAAAGAGGAGGAATGGGGAAAGAAAGATATATAACTTCTTTTTGTTCCCACTTCCTATGCAAAGAAAAAAATATATATATAATACTTTGCTTTCACCTCTTCTATCTGTCTGCCCTGTGTTTTAAGTTCACACACACACACACACACACACACACAGTAAGAGAGAGAGATATGTGACAGTGTGTGAGTGTGCGTGTGTGAGAGAGGGACGGAGAGAGATGTGACAGTGTGTGAGAGAGAGATGTGACAGTGTGTGAGATGGTGTGTGTGTGTGTGTGTGAGAGAGATATATGTGACAGTGTGTGAGATGGTGTGTGTGTGTGTGTGACAGAGAGAGAGAGAGATGACAGTGTGTGAGATGGTTGGTAATTAATTCTGTCCGGTGTGTACAAGCGTGGTCCGGACATTCAATATATCGGCTCAATTTATCGCTCCATGTCTAGCAGTTCCTCTTCGTCTACCGAGCCATGTGTCTTTGGGGTTTATTATATACAGTTGGTTTGTTATGTAGCTTCGTAGGGGTGGCGTAGTATTGTAATCATTGCGTGTGTGTGTGTGTCCCGAAGGGGCACACACATCACAGTACTGTAGTGAATTTGATGGTGATTGTGGTAGTGATAGTGGTGATGATTGTGGTAGTAATAAAGTAGCGCCCCGTAAGGGTGGCGTAGTATTGTAATCACTGTGTCTGTTTGAAAAATCAAGATTATGAATTGTAAATATAAATGTCACTTTTTCATTTTTGTTGTAGGCAACGTAGAATTGATATAAAACAGCACTAAATACGAATCGGAGATGACAGACTTTGCCCCTGTCGTGCTGTCTGAGACTGCCACAAAATGTTTGGGGCTCTTTAAGGGGAGGTTTTTAGTTTGGTCTCTAGATATCCATCAAGCTTAAGATTACACCCCCTTGAGCCCCTTTCAAGATAAATTTGTACATTTTTTGGTAGAAAAATGTCCCAGCCGAAGGCCGATTCCTCTTAAGTTACAGGCTCGCTATCGCTCGCCAGAATAAAATCGACACGTAAATTGCACGAAAGGTCTTAAAGTTGACGGAAATGGGGCGAAAGTTCTTAAAATCGCCAAACTAATGGGGCGACTGTCTTAAAATCTCAAAAGCACTGGGGCTAAACATGAGGGAGAAAGGGGTGGTCCAGAAAAAAAAACTCTCTCAAGTGGATATCTCCCCTTTAAGACAATCACTACTACTGTCACCACCACCATCATCATCATCATCACTCGTAGGTGTGTAGCAGTTCCTTGTCTGTCGCTTATCGAGTTATGTGTCTTTAGTGTTTATTACTGACAGTTGGTGTGTTTACTTCTGCTTTAACGTTGTGTATGGGATCCCAAAAACGACCACCCAGGGTATGTATACAGTTAAGGGCAGGTATTTAGTTTATTCCCTAGACCTCCATAAAGCTTAAAATTACACCCCCTTGACCCCCTTTCAAGATATATTTGTACATTTTTCGGTAGAAAAATGTCCCGGCCGGAGGCCGGTTGCTCTTAAATTACAGGCTCGCTATCGCTCGCCAGGAAAAAATCAACACCTTCATGGCACGAAAGGTCTTAAAATTGACAGTAATTTGGCAAAATGTCATAAAATGTCCAAACTACTAGGGCGAACGTCTTAAAATCTCAAAAACAATGGGGCTAAACATGAGGGAGAAAGGGGTCCAGAAAAATATCTCTCAATAAGTGGAAATCTCCCCCCCTTAACGTTGTGTATGGGATTCCCCAAACTGACCACCCAGGGTATGTATACAGTTAAGGGTGTATGTATGTTATGGTATTTATGTTATGTTATGTATTGTGTTATTTATTGTGTAAATATTTATTATTATTTATTATTATTATTTATTATATTTATTATTTTTATTTAATTAATTTTTTATTGTGTGTATATTTGTGATTTTTTTTTTTTTATTTGTCTTCATTATTTATTTTTTATTTATTTTTTTTTTTTTTATATTTATTTTATATATATTTCTTTTGCGTCCGTCTTGTCATGGTTGTAATTCATTTCCGCCCGGTGTATATCAGAAGCGGGGCCAGGCACTGAATATATATCGGGTGAATACATCGTTCCTTCGCGTCTAGTTCTTCCTCATAACCAGGTCGCCGCACGAAGGTCTTTCTTTACTCCAGTTGACTGTATTGTTTGGTTATATTTGTGTTGTACGATAGTGAAATGTATGGTTGTTGTTGTTATTGTTGTTGTTGTTCCCTAAGCTGCCTGGCCGAACAGCCCCGAGTCCCTAAGGAAGGCCATGGCCACAGTCGGGCTTTCTCACAGAGCTCTCAAGGAGTGTAGATTGTGTTGTTGGCGTAAGTGGTTGTGTGAAATGCAATCCTCTATGATGTGTTTAATAGTATGGGGTGCTGTGTTACAACCCGGGCAGGAGTCGACGATGGAGTCATCCAGTCTCTTCTGATAGCTCAGAAGGGCTGGATGGTGTCCGCATCTCAGCCTGGCCAGGTGGACTCTGTCCTCGCGAGGAAGGGGGGATTCAGAAGGATGGATTTCGGGAGGTCGTGCCTGCAGCTGTGTGTTGTGTATGGTTCTATCTATCTATCTATTGCCGGACGCCGTGATCCCCAAAAGGGGTGGCGACGAACGAAACAGCCCCATGCACCTCTGTCCCCAGTCAGTCGACGCCCCTCCTCTCATCCAGCACCGCCTTCACTCATATACTTCTTAACTCCATCCTTCCACCTCTCACTCGGTCTACCTCTCCCTTTCTGTCCTTCCACCTCACTCTCGTACACTCTCTTAGTCATTCTCTCGCTGCCCATACGTTCCACATGGCCGAACCATCTCAAGGTGTTCCTTTTGAAATGTACAGTTGCGGTCATTAATTTTCATACATTTTGAAGCCTCGAACAATTTAAGGGGACACTTGTTACAGGCAGCTTTGCCTTTTGTCTCCCTCATACACATAGAAAAAAAAATCATCATAACTACTTCATAAGCTTTGACCTCTGACCTCAATAACTGACCTTAGATATTATAGTAACATGGCATCATAACTACTTCATCAACTTTGACCTTAATAACTTACCTTAGATATATAAACATCCATCATAAATACTTCATAAGCTTTGAACTCTAACATATGACCTTTGACCTCTTTCACTGACCTTGGCTATAGTAGCGTGACCCAGCACATCATCAGGGCTGGTGGGCTCTTCAATCCAGAGTGGTTTATAGGGCGCTAGTTCCTTCATCCACTCAATGGCTTGGTTCACACCCCACTTCTGGTTGGCGTCAACCATCTGAGGAGAGGACAGATATTCAGAGCTGGACAAAAGGGGATTAAGATTATTTTTGACGAGACACTGACACGCCATATGGATAAATGTCATGAAGGTACACAAATGTCTGGAGAGAGAGAGAGAGAGAGAGAGAGAGAGAGAGAGAGAGAGAGAGAGAGAGAGAGAGAGAGAGAGAGAGAGAGAGAGAGAGAGAGAGAGAGAGAGAGAGAGAGAGAGAGAGAGGAGCTGGACAAAAGTGGACTAATACTATTTTTGACAAGACACTGACACGCCATATGAATAAATATCATGAAGGTAAAAAAAATCTGAAGAGAGAGAGAGAGCTGTACGATGTGTTTGTGGATCTGAAGTAGGTACTGAGTACCTAGAGAGATAGTACAGAAGGTAAGAGTGGAAGAATGGATAATAGAGGTTGTAATGATATAATGTATAATGCCTAAAAATAAACAAATGCCAGCGAATTTATATTACTTTTGGCTCACTTTTGTGTATAGTATTTTATTTTCTCTACTTTTACTCACTCATTCTCACTCCCACACACTCACATAACCTCACTTTCACTCACTCACACACTCTCTCACTCACTCACACACTCTCTCACTCTCACTCACACACTCTCTCACACACACACACATTTTTAAAGCAAATTTAGACAATTGTAACTCAGGAAGCGTGACAATACGAGCCTAAAAGCTCCACTCCTGTATACTACAATTAGGTAAATACACACACACACACACACACACATACACAATACCCAGCTTACTCCTCCTTTTCATCAAACTGACCAGCGTTCTCTCGTCACCGATCAAGTCCCTGACGATCTTGCACCTCCTCTTGTCATCCTCGAGGTCCTGCCCCACCTTGATCTTAAAGTGCCGCCACCCCTGGGACATAAACTCCTTCAGGAGGCGCTCGATCTTCTCCTGGGGGTACCCGAGCCAGCCTAGGGGAAGGTGGGGGGGGGGGGGGCTTTAGCATAACATAAGAATATCTATATATCTATTTACCTATATACTCAGGCCCAATCATAAGAATATAAGAATATATAGACAAAAAAAAACAGGAAATTTCTTACTAGAACCTTTATACAGACTTTTTTCTTTTTCTTTTTTCAAGCTACCATCAGACGATATTCGTCGCAAGAAGAATCTCTCTTATTCAACATATATATATTCAACTGGTATAATATAAAATAATAGCATAAGATAATAAGATTAAAACAAAAACCTAAGATAAATAGCCAATGGTGCCTATTGACATCACTCATGATTATAACATATTTATATAAACTATTTAAAACAAAAAACTATTTAGTATTGAGTATTATGTTTAGTTTTATTAGTATTAAAATGTGATTACATTATATTTGCTTATTCAAATGACTGTTCATCAAAGAGCTGGGTCAGACATTTTCAAATTGGACCACTTATTAAACATAGTAATGTATGTAACGATTTGACCAAATAAACTTTCAATCAATCAATCAATCAAACACATAACTCACATTATCCAATGGCATCCCTTTGTTTCCTTGACTACCTACCAGAGGTCTTTCCTAATCTGAAATCATTGTCTCTGGGTAGCTGGAATCTATTGCACTAGACATATCGAAAGCCTTCGATAGAGTCTGGCATAAATCTTTAATTTCTAAACTACCCTCCTTCGGTTTCTATCCCTCCATCTGTGCCTTTGTGTCTAATTTCCTTTCCGGCCGTTCCATAGCCGCGGTTGTGGACGGCCATTGTTCACTTCCTCACCCTATAAACTCCGGTGTTCCTCAGGGCTCTGTCCTATCTCCTATTCTCTTTCTAATTTTTATAAATGATCTCCTTAACTGTACCTTAATTCCCATCCATTCATACGCAGACGACTCAACCTTACACTACTCCATTAGTTTTTCAGAACGCCCCAGCCAGCAATTCCTCAACGACAAACGTAATGAAGCCATAGAACTCTTAAATTCTGATCTAAATACTATTTCCAATTGGGGCAGAGAAAACCTTGTTAACTTTAATGCTTCCAAAAACCCAATTTCTCCATCTATCTACCCGTCAGGATCTCCCAGCGGACTATCCCTTATTCTTCAACAATACAAAAATCAACCCTTCATCTTCTCTCAATATTCTTGGTGTCTCTTTTTCTTCTCTCATTTGGAAGGACCATATTACCAGTCTTGCTAAGGCAGCCTCCCAGAAGCTGGGTGTGCTCAACCGCCTTAGGGGGTTCTTTTCCCCTGCACAGCTTCTTGCTCTGTACAGGGGCATAGTGCGCCCTTGTATTGAGTATTGTTCACATGTGTGGGGAGGTTCCTCTCACACCGCTCTCCTAGACAAAGTTGAAAGGAAGGCCTTTCGTATCATTAACTCCCGTCCACTCACTAACTCTCTGCAATCTCTCTCTCTCCGCCGCAATGTTGCATCTCTCTCGCTATTCTATCGCTACTATACTAATCAGTGTTCCTCAGAGCTATCCCAGTGCATACCACCTCCTTTATGTAGGGCACGTGGTACCCGTCTTGCAACTCAATCCCACCCCTACTCTGTGCAACTCTCCAACCCAAAACGTTACTCTCAAACTTTCTTCTACTCAACAGCTGAGCTCTGGAACTCTCTCCCAGAATCAGTCTTTCCCTCTTCCTATGACTTAAATTGCTTCAAACTCCGTGTGTCCAGGCATTTTGGCTCGAACGTCCCTTGATTTTGGCCCTGTCACTCTTTCAACTATGGGGGAGGCACTCGCTACAGGCAGTAATGCCTTTTGTCTCCCTCAATCACATAGAAAAAAAAAAAAAAAAAAATATAGGATTATATTTGCCTCTAAAGTTTCAAAAGGAGATTCACAATTCCCTGAAGGAGTTTTATCACTCTTGAATACAATTTTCTATACGCTTGAATACAATTTTCCCGTTTTAAAAAGTTGTGAGGCGACAGTTGTGCGAAGTGTCGAGAAAGAATGTATATTTTAGTGTGTGTCCTGATGTCTGACGCATACCTGGGATATTCTCAACTCGCTCTCGCGCGCGCTCTCTCTCTCTCTCTCTCTCTCTCTCTCTCTCTCTCTCTCTCTCTCTCTCTCTCTCTCTCTCATATCTTTTTTTAATACGTTTACACTATTAGTTTGACCGTTTTAAGACCTTTTGCCCCATATCTTTGTCACTCTTGAAACTGTTTGTGCCATTTAGGTGTTTATTTTAGCCTGGCGAGCGATAGCGACCCTTATGAGGATTTTCTACCGAAAAATTTACAAAATTATCTTGAAAGGGGGTCTTGAGGTATTTTTTTTAGCTTGATAGAGGTCTAGGGAGCAAACTAAACAAATAAATATAAACCTGGTACTCTCTATAAGGTATATGCAGACCAGCAATGGTAGTATAGGACAGGTATCCTCTCATAGGTCCTTCCCAAACTTAGTTGTTGTTGTTGTTGTTGTTGTAGTTCCCCAGACTGTCTAACCGAACAGTTCTGAGTCCGGTAGACCGAAGCCGCTCCAGATGCTCGGGCCCGCCAGGGCGAAAGATCTGTCTCTGAGAGGGCAGTGGGGGAGGAGATCATCAGGCCAAGGGCCAATGCCCCCACCATCTGCAGCCCCCTCTGCAGTGCCACCTAATTGGGAGGAAAAGTAGTACTAAAAAACAGTCTTAAACTTAGTAAAATCATCTCATGTTAGCTAGAATAAAAGTTACAATATAGCTACCAGCAGCCGTAGTATAGGCCGGGTATCCTCTGTTGATCATCCTCTCCTCTCGCCCTTCCTTCCCGTCCGCCATGTCCTTCAACATGGCGATGGCTTCCTCCCGGGTCAACACATCTTCACTGGGGGGATATATATAAATAGCTAAATACAATGATGGCCTTAGATGGACAGATAGATATATAGATAGATTGATTAGTTACCATATATAAAACACATCTTCACTGGGGGAGGAGAAACAGATGGACTGATAGATATATAGAGGGGGGAACATAGATGGATAGATATGAATGATGATGATACGTTATTTTCCCACCATGCACTCCATGCTCAAGAGCTGGACACTAGGGTGGGTGTCCTTTTGTTTCAAGGACTTCAGTGAACAGTTGCCACAGATTGCTAGACCGCACCGTCCACCAACAGCACTGTCGTCTGCCAATAACGCACACTGGCTGGCCCAAGCCGTAAACTCTCGACCTCTCGGTTTGCAGGCGAGTAAATGTCTTAAAATCTCACACCTAATGGGGTTTAACATGTGGGCGAAAGAGTTCCAGAAAAAACAATAACATCCCATTAATCTTCTCTACTTACAATCTCACAACTAATGGGGTTGAACAATAACCTCCCCTTAAATCTTCCCTATCATGAGTCAAAGAAACTTGTTGGTAAAGGATTACATGTATCTGAAGTCAATGGTGGACACAAGTTTCTCCGGTTCCATATCGACCAATAGCTTCCAGACCGGCTTGCGTTCACAGCGCGCCCAAAGGTCCCACAGAGCGTTGACGATGCCCGCGACGGCCAGGTGCAGTACGCCTTTCTCCGGTCCGACCTGTGGATTGAAACCATTATAGTGACTGCACACATGGAGTTCAGTCATTTTTGTTTTATATCTTTTTATTTAACTTTAAGTTAGTTTTTGTTTGATAATATTTTCATTATATTTTAGTTCCGTTTTATATTAGTTTTTTTGTTACTAGTTTTTTATATATTTGTATTATGTCCGCTACGGCCAGATGGAGTACGCCTTTCTCCGGTCCGACCTATGGATAGCAACCATTATAGTGACTGCAGACTTGGAGTTCAGTCATTTTTGTTTTTTATTTAGCTTTATGTTAGTTATTGTTTGATATTAGTTTGTTTACCGGTATATTAGTTTTTGTTTTATAATAGTTTTGTTTCATGTTAGTAAATATCATCATCCTCTGTATTTAATCTAACAACAAACTGGCTGGTTCCTCCAAAATGACAGTCAGTAACTAAATGGCACAAAAGGTCTTACAATTGAGAGAAATGAGGCGACAGATCTTAAAATCGCCAAACAAATGGGGCGAACATTTTAAAATCTCAAAACTAATGGGGCTAAAGATGAGGGAGAAGGGGGTCCAGGAAAAAAAATTACAGTGGAAAAAGAAAAATCCCCTTTGAAGACTATTATGACTTTTATTTATTTATTTATTTTTTATGTGGATAAGGGACACTAACCCATCTCATCTGGGACTCCGAGGTGAGGGCGCGCCAGGTGCCCGCGAAGTCCCCATAGAGTTCCTTGAGTCCCATCCCAACGATGATGGACGACAGAGACTTGACCGCTGCCACCACTGGAATATATATATACCAATAGTTAAAAGAGGAGAAAGAGAGAGAGGTCTTTTCATTCCTTCCCTACGATGATGGGCAAAAGAGAGATTTGATTGCTGCCACCACTGGAATATTGAGCCATATTTTAACCCTTTCGCTGCGGGTGACGTTCTGGAATGTCCTGGCAATTTACAGCAATTCCAGGCTTCAAAAACCTGTAAAAACCGTAAAAATCGAGTGTCAGTGGGCGGGAGCGTGAGGGGTCCACCTCCGTTCCTCAGAGCAGCGAGCGGCCACTGAGGTAGACTGTGTCTCGCGCGGGTCTCTCACTGCCTCTCACAACAGTGTTGCCAAGCGAGTGAGTGCTAACAAATAGCGGGTTTCCCGCGTTTCTATGGCACCGCTGCGGGTGAACCAGACCACGTACGAGGCCCGTTCTGGTCTCATTTGAAGCTATTTTTGCCTAGTTTTCGGCAGAATATAGTTAATTTAATGCAGATGCTTGATTCATCATTCAGGAGTGCCTGAATATGCCCTAAATAGCCCAAGACACCCCGCAGCCAAAGAGTTAAAGAGGAGACAGAGAGAGAGAGAGAGGTGGGGGGGGGGGAAGAAAGAGAGAGAGATATTTTAGTTTCTTCCCTACGATGAACTCAGACCATACAGACCTTGCAGTCCCTACTAGGTGGTTCGGCCTTAATGCTACTAGACACGGGACAATTAATAGTAGAAGAACAGGACAGCAAAATAGAAGGCTCTCTTCCCACCCTTCGCTCTCTCCGGCTATAAAGCCGTACCGGATAATGGGATGAAGTGTAACCTTATCGGTCAGGAAATGCCCACAAGAAACTTTTATATATAGGATAATCAAATATATTTATTTCAGTCCCAACACCAAACACCTCCCAACGAAATTAATGAAAGCATGTGATCTTCCCAGGATTCGAATTTGGGTTACCACATGCAGATCTTAAACACTCTAACCACTACACCATCAGGACAGTTAAAAGGTTAAAAATACATTAATCTGAATGGGAACTTACACTTACATACTTACTGAGGAGAGAAAGATCAGGTGGAAAAGAATATAGATAAGGTATATATATATATATTGATAGAAACAGATATAAATATGTATATTTAGATAAATAGGTAGACACTTGTGTTTTTTAGTTCCTTCTCTACACTTTAAACATAGTATGGGTATGAAAAGGGTAAATTAAGTGTCCATAATAATATAGTAGTTGTTGTTATAGTAGTAGTTGTTGTAGTGGTAGTAGTAGTTGTTATTATAGTAGTAATATAAGTAATAGGAGTAGTACTTCTTGTTGCTATTGTTGTAATAGTAATAGTAGATATAGTAGTAATAGTTGTGTTAATAAAGGGACCCCTGCCGAAGGATAAGTCATAAATAGAGAAATTTGAGTGCGTAGTGTGCAAAGGCGAGCTTGTGTTAAGTGATGATCCTGTGGCTGTGAATTTTGGAAATGCGTCATTGGAGCTGGTGAACAAGTTTTGTTACCTAGGAGATACCATCTCTGCCGGTGGTGGAGCCGAGGCTGCCACTGTTGCTAGAATTAGATGTGGCTGGGGGAAGTTCAGAGAACTGCTGCCAATCCTGACTATGAAAAGAATGCCTCTCCCCCTGAACGGAAAGGTGTATGCCTCATGTGTTAGAAGTGCAATGACGTATGCCTCAGAAACATGGGCTGTTAAAGTAGAGGATGTCAACAGAATGGAACGTAATGAGATGAGAATGGTGAGATGGATGTGTGGGGCCAGGCTACAGGATAGAATTACAAATGTTGAGCTGAGGAGACGCTTAGGTATAAAGAGTATTAGCGAGGTGATGCGTACAAGTAGACTGGGATGGTATGGACATGTGGAGAGAATGGATGAACAAAATTGGGTGAACAAATGCAGGTCTGTGATTGTGGAGGGAGCTGCATCAAGGGGTGGACCGAGGAAGACCTGGGATCGGACTATACGTGCCGATCTCAAATCCAAGAACTTGACAAGTGAAGCAGCCCTTAACAGGGTTGCCTGGAATGCCGCCATTAGGACAAGAGACTGAAACTGCACGTATGTGTGGAACACTCTTAAAATGTTATGTATGTTATAGTAGTAGTAGTAGTTGTTGTTGTTGTTGTTGTTGTTGTTATAATAGTATAGTAGTAGTGCGGTAGTCGCGCTAAAGATGCTGGTACGGAAATGCGACCCGACTTCTAAGTACGAATGAGCGCGAGTTAGAGACCCTATACTAACAGAGATCGGCCAACCTCCGCCATCTTGGGTGGGTTATTAGTCACGGGGGTCATTAGTCTCTCTTGACGCTTAGATATCTCCATACCCATATTAAAAAGTTGGTAATATTGGTAAAAGATGTTCAATTATTTCCATGCCCTTAATAAACATTGGGTAAGATTGGTACAGGATAATATATAGCTTGGTCTGTTGTAGCTCTAAATTATACGTAATCAAAATAAAAATATCAGCCGATCTACATAATCAAAATAAAAATGTCACCCGATCTAAATTCTCCATAATCAAAATCAAAATGTCACCCCGATCTAAAATTTGATGTGATCATAATGTCACCCCAATCTAAATTTTACGTGATCAAAGTCAAAATATCACCCCTGCTCTGACTTCAACACGATCAACAGCAGAAGAGCTCTCTGTGCATACCCCCTCCCTTACGAAGAGTTAGGGGCACCCACCTTTCAACACCCCCCCCCCCTATTCTGTCTAACTTTCAAACCCAAGATTGAATAAATTTTCCCAGTTTTTCTTTTACTCTACTAGCAAGCTTTGGAACTCTTCCGCAATCTGTCTTTCCTTCATCCTATGACTTTAACTGCTTCAAGCTCCCTTTGGTGGAGACACTTGTTACAAGCAGGCTTGCCTTCTGTCTCCTTCATTCAAAGAGAAAAAACAACTCACATCCCCTCGCTTGATAATTACGTCCCCAAAATGGCGCCCTTTGATAAACCTGACCGCTCTCTCTGACCATGTACAGGATCCCCAGGGCCAAATGTGTGTGTGTGTGTGGGGGGGGGGGGGGGGGGGGGGATTTCTAGGTGCTGCAGTTCCGTTTACCAAGGTTTTAACATTTTTAGTGGAGAGTTGTGTAAATAGTGCCCTGGTGATGGTGGAGGAAGAAGAAGAAGAAGGAGAAGAAGAAGAAGACGCGCAAGAAGGAGGGAATGTGTGTGTGTGTGTGTGTTTTAATGTTTTTGTAGAGGGTTATTGTTATTGGTGGTGTCGCACAGGAAAGACAGAGAGTGTGTGTGTGTGTGTGTGTGTTATAAACAAATATAATAAATGTTGATTGTGTGTTTATAAATTGAGAGAATGTATATATGTGTACGAGAGGAAATATAAGGTGATGTGTGTGTGTGTGTGAAACCATTACGAGTTATTGAGTCTTTTTTTAACAATGCGTATTCGTAAATGCTCGTAGAAAAACTATCAGGCGTACGATGTTTGTTGTTGTTTCATTATTTGTGTCATGTAGTGTGCTATACGTACAATCGGGTGTATTAAGGGGAGGTTTTTAGTTTGTTCCCTACGTTTTCATCAAGCTTAAAATTACACCCCCTAGACCCGCTTTCAAGATAAATGTGTACATTTTTCGGTAGAAAAATTTCCCGGCCGGAGGCCGGTTGCTCTTAAATTACAGGCTCGCTCTCGCTCGCCAGGAAAAAATCGACACCTTAATGGCACGAAAGGTCTTAAAATTGACAGAAATGGGGTAAAATGTCTTAAAATGTCAAAACTACTAGGGCGAACGTCTTAACATCTCAAAAGCAATGGGGCTAAACATGAGGGAGAAACGGGTCCAGAAAAAAATCCCTCAAGTGGAAATCTCCCCTTAAGTGTGTTGTCATGGATTCCAGTGGTTTTCGTTCAACAAGTGTTATTGGTATCTTTATAGTTACTGGGAAAAGTGCTAATTATCCCTCAGAGTATTAGTCAGTGTCCGAAACTTTGTGAAATATCTGACAAGACTTATTAACCTCGACCCCCCGTACATCTCAAATTCGTGGCTATAAACCTGACAACAAAACAATGAAATCAAAGTAATGCTGATTGGTAATACTTTGATATTTGTCACATTACTCAATGACTAATGTTAAGGGGAGGTTTCTAGTTTGTTTCCTACTCCTCCAGCAATCTGAAAATGTCACCCCCTTGACCCCCTTTCAAGATAAATTTGTAAATTTTTCGGTAGAAAAATGTCCCGGCTGAAAGCCGGTTCCTCTTAAATTACAGGCTCGCTATCGCTCGCCAGGATAAAATCGACACCTAAATTGCACGAAAGGTCTTAAAATTGACGGAAATGGGGCGAAAGTTCTTAAAATCGACAAACTAATGGGGCGACTGTCTTAAAATCTCAAAAGCAATGGGGCTAAACATGAGGGAGAAAGGGGTCCCCCCAAAAAAATCCCTCAAGTCGATATCTCCCCATAATAAACGAATTCTGATGGCACCGTTTAAAAGACCATAAGGAATACTGTTTTTCATATAAAGGCTATTTTTAATAAGCGTCGCCTGAAGGGGTCATGGCCCGTTGTGTTGGCCTATTAATTCATGGCCCGTTGTGTTGGCCTATTAATTCATGGCCCGTTTTGTTGGCCTATTAATTCATGGCCCGTTTTGTTGGCATATTAATCCATGTATTCCTTTATTTCTTATTTTTCTCGCTACACCTCCCATCCAGCTGGGCAAAACACCCCCTAGACCCCCTTTCAAGATAAATTTGTACATTTTTCGGTAGAAAAGTGTCCCGGCCGAAGGCTGGTTTCTCTTAAAATTACAGGCTCGCTCTCGCTCGCCAGGAAAAAATCGACACCTAAATGGCACGAAAGGTCTTAAAATTGACAACTAAATTGGACGAAAAGTGTTAAAGTCGCCAAACTAATGGTCCGAACGTCTTATAATCTCAAAACAAATGGGGCTTAACACGAGGGAGAAAGGGAACCAGAAAAACGGCCCATCTCCCCTTAACAACAAGAAGAACAAGAAGAACACGAGGAATAAACCCTAGCGGTTCACCCTTCGCACGGACCAACACTAATAACAGTAACAATAATACCATGTTCATTACCCCTGTGTCCTAACCCATGTGTCCTGACCCATGTGTCCTGACCCATGTGTCCTTACCCATGTGTCCTTACCCATGTGTCCTAACCCATGTGTCCTGACCCATGTGTCCTTACCCATGTGTCCTAACCCATGTGTCCTGACCCATGTGTCCTTACCCATGTGTCCTAACCCATGTGTCCTTACCCAGTTCATTACCCCTGTGTCCTTACCCATGTGTCCTTACCCAGCTCATTACCCCTGTGTCCTTACCCATGTGTCCTAACCCATGTGTCCTAACCCATGTGTTCTTACCCATGTGTCCTAACCCATGTGTCCTAACCCATGTGTCATAACCCATGTGTCCTTACCCATGTGTCCTTACCCATGTGTCCTTACCCATGTGTCCTTACCCATGTGTCCTTACCCATGTGTCCTAACCCATGTGTCCTTACCCATTTCATTACCCCTGTTTCCTTACCCATGTGTCCTTACCCAGCTCATTACCCCTGTGTCCTTACCCATGTGTCCTTACCCATGTGTCCTAACCCATGTGTCATAACCCATATGTCCTTACCCATGTGTCCTTACCCATGTGTCCTTACCCATGTGTCCTAACCCATGTGTCCTTACCCATTTCATTACCCCTGTTTCCTTACCCCTGTGTCCTTACCCATGTGTCCTAACCCATGTGTCCTAACCCATGTGTTCTTACCCATGTGTCCTAACCCATGTGTCCTTACCCATGTGTCCTAACCCATGTGTCCTTACCCCTGTGTCCTAACCCATGTGTCCTTACCCATGTGTCCTAACCCATGTGTCCTTACCCAGTTCATTACCCCTGTGTCCTTACCCATGTGTCCTAACCCATGTGTCCTTACCCATTTCATTACCCCTGTTTCCTTACCCCTGTGTCCTTACCCATGTGTCCTAACCCATGTGTCCTAACCCATGTGTTCTTACCCATGTGTCCTAACCCATGTGTCCTTACCCATGTGTCCTAACCCATGTGTCCTAACCCATGTGTCCTAACCCATGTGTCCTAACCCATGTGTCCTAACCCATGTGTCCTTACCCATGTGTCCTAACCCATGTGTCCTAACCCATGTGTCCTAACCCATGTGTTCTTACCCATGTGTCCTAACCCATGTGTCCTTACCCATGTGTCCTAACCCATGTGTCCTAACCCATGTGTCCTTACCCATGTGTCCTTACCCATGTGTCCTTACCCATGTGTCCTAACCCATGTGTCCTTACCCATGTGTCCTTACCCATGTGTCCTTACCCAGTTCATTACCCCTGCCGATGGTGAAGGTGAGCCCGTGCCCCTTGAGGTCCGTGTCTGTGTACAGGATAACGTAGGTGCAGGAGTAGTCGGGATCGGGGTGCTGGGGAAATATACATGTGCATGCAGTTTAAGGGGAGATTTCCACTTGAGGGATTTTTTTCTTGACCCCTTTCTCCCTCATGTTTAGCCCCATTGCTTTCGAGATTGTAAGATGTTCGCCCCATTAGTTTGGCGATTTTAAGAACTTTCACCCCCATTTATGTCACTTTTAAGACCTTTCGTCCCATTTATGTGTCAATGTGTTCCTGGCGAGCGATAGCGAGCCTGTAATTTAAGAGGAACCGGCCTTCGGCCGGGACAGTTTTCTACCGAAAAATGTACAAATTTATCTTGAAAGGGGGTCATGGGGGGTGTAATTTCAAGTTTGATGGAAGTCTAGGAAACACACTAAAAACCTCCCCTTAACCCCTTCTGTACCGGGGACGTGTTTTTTATTATATTCTAGCTGTATTTAGACGCTATTGTGTAGTTTAGGAAGGATAATTGGTAGCTAAAAGGATTAATTGAGATACGGTAGTCTGTAGCCTTTTAATTGGTAGACATCCTCCCCTAGTTCAGTAAGATCGCTCGCCAGGAAAAAATCGACACCTAAATGGCACGAAAGGTCTTAAAATTGACAGAAATGGGTCGAAAGTTATTAAAATCGCCAAACTAATGGGGAAAACGTCTTAAAATCTCAAAAGCAATGGGGCTAAACATGAGGGAGAAGGAAGTTCGAAAACAAATCGCTAAAGTGGAAACCTCCCCTTAATCGATATATTATAAACACCTATACATTCATATATCTACATTAATATAATCATTGATTAGTCTATAACGTACCGTACAACAAAAACATACCTAGAAAAATATATTAAAGTAATTCATTAACTTCTGCTTTTTTTTTTTTTTTTTTTTTTTTTTTTTTTTAAACACTCACCTTGACACACACACTCTCGCGCTCTCTCTCTCTCTCTCACTCTCTCACTCTCACTCTCACTCTCACTCTCAGATGTTAATAATTAGATCCAGACAACCTATTATGGACCTCAAGGCCTGTGCAATCCGTATAGTATATACTCACAATGGCATCCGACCCATCCGATTGTAGGGAGGTGGGGAAGCGGATATCTCTCACCGATAAGCCCCTGATGCGGGTAGGGTAGTAGGTGTGGTGAGCCATTGGGAGGGGGGGTTGTTGGTGGTGGTGGTGGTGGGGTTGTTGGTGGTGGTGGTGGGGTTGTTGTTAGTGGTGGTGGTGGTGGTTGTGGGGTTGGTTGTGGTTGTGGGGTTGTTGTTGGTGGTGGTGGTGGTGGTTGTTGGTGGTGGTGGTGGTGGTGGTTGTGGGGTTGTTGGTGGTGGTGGTGGGGTTGTTGGTGGTGGTGGTTGTGGGGTTGTTGGTGGTGGGGTTGTTGGTGGTCGTGGTTGTGGGGTTGTTGGTGGTGGTGGTGGTTGTGGGGTTGGTGGTGGTGGTGGTTGTGGGGTTGTTGGTGGTGGTGGTGGGGTTGTTGGTGGTGGTGGTGGTTGTGGGGTTGTTGGTGGTGGTGGTGGTTGTGGGGTTGTTGGTGGTGGTGGTGGTGGGGTTGTTGGTGGTGGTGGTGGTGGGGTTGTTGGTGGTGGTGGTGGTGGGGTTGTTGGTGGTGGTGGGGTTGTTGGTGGTGGTGGTGGTGGTGGGGTTGTTGGTGGTGGTGGTGGTAGTGGGGTTGTTGGTGGTGGTGGTGGGGTTGTTGGTGGTGGTGGTGGTTGTGGGGTTGTTGGTGGTGGTGTTGGTGGTGGGGTTGTTGTTGGTGGTGGGGTTGTTGGTGGTGGTGGTGGTGGGGTTGTTGTTGGTGGTGGTGGTGGGGTTGTTGGTGGTGGTGGGGTTTTTGTAGTTATTCTTGTATGTTTTCGTTGTTGTTGTTCGTCTTCTCCTTGTTTATCGAGTCTTCTTCACCTTCTCAGCATTCCCCCCTTGTTGTTGTTGTTTGCTTTCCTCCTCTTCTCCGTCTCTCCCTTGCCGCAGATCTTCCCGCCTACGATTGTCCTCGCAGTTTTCGTTTGCAGCGTTATTATTGCGTGTTACATATTATTATTTCGTGTTGTATATATTATTATTTTTCTTATTAGTATTCTCCCATCTTCAACTCCTCCTCTTCTCCCTCTCTTCCTCCTTGGCTTCTTCTTCTTCCGGGGCAGGGTAGAAGTGCCTTGTTATTCTTTCTGGTGTGTTTCCTTCTCCTCCTATCTTCTCTTCTTCTATCTTCTCCCTCTCTTCCTCTCCTTTTCTTCTATCTTCTCTCCTTCTTTTCCTATCTTATCTTCCTCGTCTTCTTCTTCCTCCGTGGCAGTTTAGGAGTCCCGTGTTCTTCCTTCCGTCGTGTCGCCGCCTGTGACGTCTGCCGCCCTTCTGAAAAACACGGAAAAAAGCGTGAGAGAGAGAGAGAGAGAGAGAGAGAGTGACATTGAGAGCCATTTTTACCGTCTAAGCTGAGAAGTGGTTGTTGTTGTTGTTGTTGTTGTTGTTGTTGTTGTTGTTGTGGTTGTTGTTGTTGTTGTTGAGTCCGGTCTTAAAGAGAAGGGGTCCACGGGTATATTATTGCTTGTTTAAGGGGGGGGGTCACCTGTTTTTTGTTCTTCTCTTTCTCTCCTTTTCTCTCTTTCTCTGACTTTTCAATGCTGGCTCGCTACCGCTCGCCAGGAAAATATTGATACCTTGATGGGGGTACACGTCCTAAAGCAGTAGGCTGAATGGGGCCGAATGGATACAAGAAAGAAAAAGAGAGAAAAGGAAAGACAAAAACAGATCACCCTCCTTAATTCAGTTAGTTTCAGTGTGAGGTGAGGTTCAACGGTCAGGTTATAGAGAATGTCAGCTCATTTAACTATTTGGGCAGTGTTGAGTAAAAATGGGAGTATGGATGAAGAAGTGCGGGAGAGGGTGCAACAGGGGAAGAGGGTTGTAGAAATGCTGAAAGCAGTAACAAGGAATAGGGTGGGTAGCATGGAAGTAAAGAAGTCTTGCATGATAGTGTCATAATCCCGACATTGACGTACGGAGTGAAGCATGGACGTTGTTGGAGAGACACAAATCAAGAGTGAGAGGGGTGGAAATTAGTTACTTGAGAAGTGCGTGTGGAGTTACATGGACGAATGAGGAAGTACGAGAGCGGTGTGGTGTGGATGTGCTGATGTGAAAAGGAACACCTTGAGATTGTTTGGCCATGTGGAATGTATGAGAAGCGAGAGAATGGCAAGAGAGTGTACGAGAGTGAGGTAGAAGGACGGAGAGGGAGAGGCAGACCGAGAGTGAGGTGGAAGGATGGAGTTGAGACGTATTTGCTTTGGATGGTAGGAGTGGCATTGACGGATGGGGTACAGAGGTGCATTGGGGCAATTCATTCATGGCCACTTCTTCGGGGATCATAATTATCGTCTTTGGCAATAGATAGATAGATATAGTTTCAGTACACTGTTAAGGGGTTATATTGTCCTGGTTCCCCTTCTCTCTCATGTTTAGCCCCATTGGTTTTGAGATTTTAAGACGTTCACCCCATTAGTTTGCCGATTTTAAAACCTTTCTCCCCCGTTCCTCTCTCTCCGACACCCCTTCTCCCCTCTAGACACTCTGCAAAAAGTAGGATAAGTAGAAAGTAGCTACGAGGTGCCGTTGTAAAGGCTTATCCCTCAATACCTTCACCTGACCTGACCTGTAGGTTCAGATTAAGGGGGTCGACTGATGGAAGGGGT